>MU843774.1:0-10879 GCA_030867255.1 Colletotrichum somersetense | reverse complement strand
GTTTCCCATGGCCGCGAAAAGAGCCCCTCTTGCAGGGCCTGTTTCCTACGGCCGTAAAAAGAGCCCCTCTTGCAGGGCCTGTTTCCTACAGCCGTAAAAAGAGCCCCTCTTATAGGGCCTGTTTCCTACAGCTGTAAACAATAGACAGGCTGTAATATATACCTTTATAAACTTAAATAGGACTAACTATAATCTAATATACCTACTACCTAGCTACTTTCTTACAATATAGTTATAAGGATTTATTATCACTACTAACCATTTCCTACTGACTCTATATCCTCTAAATACTAGGCTAAAGTGGTCATCCACTTACGTAATTCCCTATTATCCTTCCGCTACTAAGAACACTAGACTGGCTTCTTGTTTGTTACTAGGATAAGGTTAGAATCTGGCCTTAACTTAGTTAACTTGCCTCCTGTATAGACCTGGCTAGTGTTAACTTATTCCTGCTTCTAGGTAGGCAACCTTGCTTCTTACTACTTATGCTTTAGCTCCTACTAGGGGTATAGCTTTAGCTAGTTAAGTAGCCCTCTCTAGGTAAAGCTAGCTGTAATAAGACAGGCTGCACTGTATTCTTTAGCCTGCTGTAGAGGGATACTGTAATCTTTAGATTAAGGATCTAGCGGTATAGATTAGAAGAAGACGTCTCTTAAAGACGCCACTAAGGGTATACCTCCTACTTACTAAATATTATTAAATTAAGTATCTTTATAAAGATCTTATAGTAGTATAGGATACTAAGCTTAGTTAAAACAGTATAGTCTAGACTATATTCTCTAATAGGGGCTAGGAATAGTCTTTTACCAGAAGGTATTACCTTTTTTACTAGCCGGTATTACTTTCTAATTAGCGCTAGATATTTTAAGGAAAGTATTATCTAAAGTTTACTAAAGAGCTTAAAATAAGTACCTATATACTTCTAGCTTCTAAAGACTTTATTTTTAGTATAAGCTTGCCTAAAGCGTAACTCCTAGTCACTAATTATAGCTTATATAATATTAATAAGTCGGTATAAGTAACTAAGACTATTTAAGAGATAGCCCTTAATATTATTATTACTTAACTTTATGCCAGACGTAACGTAAACACTAAAGTTCTAGTATTTTTAGATAAAACAGTAAGCCTACTATGCTTTTAGGGGTAGGTATATTATATAGAGATACTAGAGGATAAGGCGTTAGTTAATAAACTCTTTACAGAGCTTAGTCCAGGCTTTCTTAAAGGCATGCTCACTCTTAGCAAAAACAACCAGCTTCTACATTATAAGGACCCTATAATATATATAAGGGGGTAGCTTATCCGCTAGTATAATAACATAGGCCTAGTCCTTATCGCTAAGCTAGGCTGTTACTTATATTAGTAGCTAATAGGCCTTATCGTTAGACCTACTACTGTCACTACTATAGGTGTAGTCCTTAAGCCACTTCTACTTAGCCTTAAGTATAACGTTTAAGTTAATATAGTAGATATAAAGTTATTACTAGACGTCTAGAAACTACTTATTTAGTACAGCCTTTATCTGTTTATTATAGTCTGTAATAATAACAGTAGGGTAACAGACTAAGTGTTAGTCTATAAGTTAGTAGATACTTACTAAAAGAAACTAGAAACCCTTTAGCCTCTTGTTATTAATAAGGCTAAATACAACGTTATAAACAGAGCTAAGGCAGGTCTATCTAGTAGCCTAAAAGAGTAAGAGTTTAAAGTAATTAGTGTTATAGGTATTATTAAAACTAATCACTTTAGGGAATCACTTTTATATTTAGAGATAGTAGGGAAAGGTCTAGATAAGGCTAACAAGGCGGTCTAGCTTATTATCTACCTACTTTACTATATATAAGATATCTTGCTTATTAAACAGCTTAATTAAAGCTACAGTTAGTAAATACCTATCTAACTTCTCTTGGTTTATATAAGCTCTAGCGTTATAGATATCTTATTAGGTAAATAAAGAATCTAGAAACTACTCTTAAATAATAGCGTATACGTTATATGCCTAGATACTAACTTGTCGGCTTATTATATTAACTGTATCTATTATAGGCTGGGTAAGCCTATAATAAGAAGGATATACAGAGGCTTTAAGGCTAGGGCCATGGTTATACTGACTGTGCTGGGTTTCTAGATAATAACGTAACAGCCACTTACCCTCCTCTTAAGCCTCTACAATAACCTGCCATTAACAACCGTATTTCCAAGATATACGCTGTTAAATACTATTACCCCTTAGCAGTCTAGGGCTTCTAAATCGGTTATATTAGAAGGTGTAGCGTATAATTCGGCCTTAAGCTCTATATTAGTTCCTTTTTATAATACTAAATCTATTAGCCTTTATAAAGGTATTAACTTAATTAAAGAAGGCGTTAAAGGTTTATTTTAGATTACTAGGTATTAGTAGGTTTAGGATATTAGATATAGGAGGAGAGGAGGATTAGTTGCTTAGGGTATAGTAGGAGGCTGCAGTTTAGAAAGATGTTTCGCTTTAAGGGGAGGATTGTCGTTAGGGTGGTAAGTAGGGTGGTAGATTGGCTTAAGGACCCTATCCTTTTTGCTATTAACAGATATAGTCTTGTTATTAGAGGAGTGCCGTTATTAGCTGTTAATTAGTCCTAATAACCTGTTAAATAAGGTTAAAAGCACTATTAAACTGCTATACAGTAGGTTAAGGAGGTTGCTAGGACTGTTTACTAGGGGGGGAGAGGCTGCACTCTAGAGAAAGTTAAAAGAGAACAGTCTGCTAAGTTTTTTTTATCCCCTTAGGGAAATAGTAAGTAAGGTAGAGTGTTAGCTTTATACTAGGGTAATATAGTTTATAGTATAAAAGAGGTTGTATGTCTTATAGTAAGCTTAATAGGAGCTCAGCCACAAGGTCGCGCTGCCCCTTAAGATCACTAGCTCTATAGAACTGGCTAACGCTAGGACGGCTGCTTTTAGAGGAAGGAGATAATAGTAGGTGGCCAGATGATGGTGGTAGGTTGCAATTAATTACTGGTTACTCTCTTAAGACATAACCTATAGTAGGAGGGTAAGTAGGTTAAGTTTTACACCATAGAACACATTGTAAAGCTATTATAAGTAAATAGTATAAATAAAACTAAGGTTAGATAAATTAACCTTATTATAAGGAGGTATAAAAAAAAGAGAGCTACCTTCTGTAGGTCTAGCAGAATTTAGCTATACTAATAATATTTTTTTAACTAATTAGGTAGACAGAAGGCAACGCCCCTGTAAGAACGACGCCCCCGTATCAATTTACAACGCCCCCCTATTAATTCCCTATTTTATATATCCTCTATAACTTTATATCTTACTGCTATAAAGCCTTTCTTAACAATATTATTATTAGAGGACTAATAACTATATAAAAAGATAAAGACCTATCTGATTAGGCTAAAATACGTTAATATATTTATAAACATTTATAAAACGTTAACTTAGTCCTTTTAAACCTAGAGCTAGCAGGCTGTACTATTACTGTTAAGAAATTATAATAGGCCTAATAGTTAGCTGTTATTATTAGATACCTATATGGCTCTAGGGGATATAGACCTAATTAAGCTAAAATTATTAAGCTTCTTAAGTAAGAAGACTATAAAAATATTATAGAGGTCTGCTTATTTATTAGCTTAACTAGATTCTATAAGCTATAGGTTAATAAATATATAGAAGTAACTTTATCCTTTTAAAAGCTTATAAAAAAAAATATAGTGTTTATATAGGGACCTAATTAGGCTAAGGTAATAAAGATATTAAAGGATTACCTTACTTTAATACTACTTATTATTACTTTAGATTATAGCCTTACTGCTAGCTAGATTATTATTAGTATAAACGCTAGCCTTTAAGGATAAAAAGCAGTACTATTATAGATAACTAATAAGCAGTAAGTAGTTACTAGATATAAGAGTAATATCTAGAGAGGAGTAAAGCTAAAATATAATACTAGTAAGCTAGAACTAAAGGCGGTTTTAATAATACTAAAGAAGCTATATAACTATATCTATAGGGTTAAGTTTCTATTAGAAACAGACGCCTAAATCCTAGTTATACAGCTTAACGGCGGCTTTAGTAACCTTCCTAAAGCTCTAATAACATAATAAATAGCCTAGATATAGCTGTTTAACTTTAAGGTTAAATATATCTCTAGTTAACTAAATATTATTACTAACAGCTTATTAAGGAAACCAGTAGGACTAAGCGATATTACTAACTATAAATACCCTAATTAGGTTAAGGAATTTATTAATAGTCACTTTTTCCTTACTAAGGCCTATAATACTACTATAAGACTAATACTAAATATTTTAAAGACCTTATACCTCTAGATAATACTAGCAGTATAGCTTAGGTCTAATTAGACTTAGTCTAATATAACTAAACAGATTATCTTTTACCTTAAGACTTTTTTACAGCCTAATAGAATATTACCTTAGAGATATAGGAAGTTTAAAATTAAAGCGTAATAATATATTATAAGGGATAGATACCTCTACCTTTAGCTAACTAGACGACACCCTAACTTATAACGACTAATAGACAATATTAAGGTCTAAGCCTGCCTAATTAGGAACGTATATATAAAATCTAGATACAGGGGATATAATATAACTTACTACTGGCTTTCTATATCTTACTTCTAGAAGGATATATACTACTAAATCTAGTACGCCCTTACTAGCTGTCCTAGCTACTAGAAGGTAAGGTTAAACCAGATAGACGACTAGTATATTAAGACCTTACTAAAGGACTTACCTTTTATAAAGATCTCTATAGATATCTAATAAATATTCTCTATAGTAGCCTTAGTAAAAGCAAGATATAATATAACTAGATAGCTAGAAGCTAGAAAACTTACTATAGTTACGTTTAATTAGGTTACTAGATTTATCTAGAAAGACGTTTTCTATAGATATAGCGTCTGTAGAACTATAATAGTTAATAGAGGTCTTAAGAATAAGAAGACTATTAAAATACTTAATAATAAGTATAAAGTGTAGCAGCAGGTAATTTCAGCCTATAACTCTAGAGCTAATAGAGTTAATAAATAAGGCTATAAGCCTATTGCCTACATAATATTAACCTAGTTAGATAAAGGAAGGAAACTAATAGATAGTATTATTTATACTATCTTATTTACTAACTAAACTATAGTAAAAACACCTATAGGATATATACCGTTTTATCTCTAATATAGCTATAAAGCTATTACGCTAATTAAAGAATTAATATTAACCTAGAGAGTATTAGACTAGGGACGTATTTATAACCCTAATTAGGAGCTTACTGCTAGAGTAAGGGTATTTAAACAGCTTAATAAAGACAGAAAGGCTGCTCTAGAAAAAGTTACTGCTACTAGGTAGAGGACTGCTAACTATTATAATAAGACGTATTACTAGATAATATATAACTATAAGCTTTAACTAGGAGACCTTATTTTTATCTTTAATAAAAAAAAGGCTATTAATAAGTCTAAGGATATAAAGCTCTAATATAGATAGTAAGGACCTTTATATATTAACTTAGTATCTAAATATTTAGAATCCTATTGCCTTAAAACCCTTAACGGCAACCTGATCAGGACAGCTATATACTTAGGAAAACGTCTAAAGAAGTATTTTAAATTATCCTTTAGGCTTTAGGAATCACAAGACTCTATATAGGCAGCCAAGACACTTAAGGATAAACTTAAGTAAGTGTTTTTAAAATAAAATTATCTTAATAAAACCTAAGAAATTAATAAACTATATAGCCCTAACCAGATTAAGAATATTTATATTATAAGGTTAAAAGCTTAGGAATAAGAATTAAGAAGTAAAAATAAAAAGCTGTAAGCTAAGCTTAAAGCCTAGAGGTCTAAGGGGGCCAGCCTAGTAGTTAATATCTCTACTATAGACCTAGAGAAGAAAGTATAGTATGTTAATATAGATTAACCGGCCTAATTAAAGTCCTAGTGCTTTATTTTAATTTACACTAGTTTATTTTATATAGTTATAAGTTTTAAAAAAGTATAAAAAGTTTTTTATATACTGCTATTTAAAATTTTCTATAAGAAAAATATTATACTTAGTAATATAAAAAGACCTATATTATTTAGTCTACTTTAAACTAATTAAGACAGATTAAACCTTATTCCTTCTCCCTACTGTCCTCTTACTTCCTATTAGCGCTATAATACGTCTAGTTAACTATAGAATATATACTTTAAGACTTAGGTAGAAGCATCCTACGCTAGTTCTTAATAATATATATAAGCTTATAGCAGTAGAATTAGGTGGTATTAGTGCTAGTAACGTTTAAAGGTATACTAGATATAATACTATAGCTACTTTCTTTTTACTATCTAATAGTAAGGTTAACTACACTATATCTATACTTCTTATAGAAGTTATTATTATAATAGAAGCAAAAGGTCTATATTTTATAATATAAACAGTTTAAATAAGCACCGTTATATATATTAGGTAAAAAGATATATTTCTAGAAAGGAATAAAACAGGCAGTCTGATTAGACCTAACCTATATTACCGCCTAGTTTTGCTTACAGTATTTATAAAGTATAGCGTTCTGACCTTTAAAACTATAGACAGCTAGAGCACCTACAGATTAGGGATAACCAGCTAGCTTTTAGGTTAAGTAACTAAAGAGACCTTTATATCTAGAATAAATAAAGACTTAGTGCTTAAAGAGACTATTTTTAAAATAGCCTTTAATAATATTAAGGACGTTACTATAAGTAATAGCCTGCTAGAAGTTATAGGTAACTTCTTTTTAGCTCTAGCTTTTTCTAATAGTATTAGCAAACTAGACCTTATAATAGTTATTACTAAAGGGTTTCTTAAGATCTTTTTACACTAAGGAAGTTACAGCCTTCTTAATTAGTTTAGATACAGTTAGTAAAAGTTAAAAATAACTTATAGAAAGAACTATTAGGTTTACTACCCTATAGTCCTTAACGTAAGGCTTATCTTTAAAGAAGAACTATAGCTCCTATAAGATCTTAAGACGGTAAGCAGTAGATATATTAAAGTCTAATTAGGGTAGAAATATAATTTGTTTATAGAAAGGATCTCTCTTTTTAAGAGGGGAAAAGATTAGTGCTTTTAGTATATCTAGTTAATAATAATAAAAAAGAAAAAAAGGAAAAGAATTTAATAGTAAAAAAGCTGTTAATATAACAGTTAGTTAGCTAAAAGAGATAATTTACTAACTAGATCCCTTCTATCTAGATAGAAAAAAATAATTTACTAAAAGGAAAAAAAGATAAAGGGAGGTTATTTACCTTTTGCCTTATAACCCCTATTTTTAAGATAAAAGGTTATAAAGGTAAATAAAGAGTAAATTATAACCTCTTATATATCTAGTAAATAACTAGTACTACAGCTGCCTATTAAAAACAGACAAAACAGATAAACGCCTTATTAATATAAAAGAAAGGGAAATATCTAGCTAGAAACTTCTCCTTCTTATTATTATAATAACTAACTAGTTAACCAGCTAAGTAACTAACCTACTTTTCTAGACTCCTAGCACTACCACCTATTTTCTAAATTTCTTTCTGTCTTAATCAGACCTCCTCCTACCTAATAAGTATAATATATTTATTATAACCTCTTTCTAAGCTGTTAATAAAAATACAGTTACCTAGGTTAACCCTTTCTTAATTTACGCCCCTAATATCTAGGTTAAAGCTTAAATTAATAAGCTAAAAAAGGAATATAAAGACATAGTGGTTAAGTTTAAGCCGATAAACCTAGATATAGCTATTAAAAACCTAATAGAGTCTAGATAGGCTTTTAGCACTAACACTAAACCACTTAAAGGACTACCTAACCTAACTACTAGACCTATAACCCTAACAAAACCTATAAACTGTTTAAGACTATCTAATTAGGGCAGAGTTACTATACTACTATAGCTTCTACCTAACAGCACTATTATAAATAAAATCCTATATATACGCTAGGCTAAAGGGTTTACCCCTAATAGCTCTTAAGGATAATAAAATAAGTAGGATATAGATAAATACCTTAAAGGTATTTATAATACCTATAGAGCCCTAATTAGGTATAACTAGCTATTAATAGACGAAGTAGAAGCCTTAGTCTAGTTTATAGTTTAAGATTATAGGGTTAGATGTTTAGTCCCTCTATCCCCTGTCTAGACGTATAATAACAGCTAAGTCTTAGTCTTTAAAGGAATTACCTATAATATCTATACTATAGACTATATAGTATTTATTATATATTACTATAACCACTTTTATAGCCTCTTTATTAACTAAGTGGCTAGTAAGATGTTTTAATATAACAGTATATAGAAGGATAGAGGGGTAGAGCATCGCTTTATCTATAATATAGATAGAGTTTTAAGATAGTATTATACAGCTAGAGCTTATAATAATACTATTAAGATCTTAAGGTAAAAGGTAACTATTATTAAGGGACTATTACAGTAAGACAGATTTACCTATAGCCTATATATAGCAGAATTCTTTAGATATTATCTATAAGATAATATCTTTAATATTTACTAAAGCCTAACCTAAAGGGAGGTCTATAACCTAAGTAGAAAAAAGATAATTAACTTTATCTCTATCTAGTAGCAGAAATAGGTTATACTTAAATTTAGCCCTAATAGCGATTACTTTTAAAACCTATACCTAAAGTCTAAAATAACTCTAGAAAGGTATAGCTAGAAACTTATAAAAGAGTTCTTAATAAGACTAAACGCCCCTAATTAGGATAAAGAAGTCATCCCTCTAGAGAGGTTAATAACACTAATAATAGTAATAAGTAACTTCGTCCTATAAACACCTAAGTAGAAAAAAAAGGTATTACTAGTAGTTTTAAGGTTAAGATCTTTATTAGTAATAAGCGCCCTTACTAAACTTAGCACTATACTAGAGATAATACCTATACTAACCAGACAGTTAATTTAAAGATCTCTTATACCTAATTAGACTACCCTAATATAGAAGCAACCTCCTGCTTTCCTAACTAACTAACACTATTAAGTTAGTTAACCACCCTGCCCTATAGATCTTACTACCTTAACTAATATAGCTTTATTAGCCTATATAAAGTCTAAAAGGCTGTATGTCTCTTTAGAACTCTTAATACTAAACATATAGGACGTTAGGAAGGCTGTAAGGAGAAAGAAAGTATCTTATATAAAGGAGCTTACTAGGGAGGATTATATTAAGATAGTTAATAGCCTATATAAAGTAGTAGCTATTAGGATAAATACTTAGGACTTATTTCTATTACTAAAAAGGGTACTAGGATAAAAAGGATATAAGAGATATAGATAAGGGATTATATAGGATAACACTATAGCTAAAGAACAGGCTAAAAAGGTAAAAAAATAGAACCGTAAGAAGGGACCTAGACAGTACTTACTAAAGAATAAATAGATAGAGATAGACCTAATCAGGACAGGGTAGATAAGCTTTTAAAGATTGCTTTAGTTTCTAAATTTCTTTACTTTATTTCTAGAAGGGGGTATAAGAGAAAATATAGGGGACAATTAGAAAGGGGCAGGGTAGTCCCTTTACCTTTAAAATATATTTTCCTCTATAGGTACAGTTACTTTACAGGTTTTTACTATAAGAAAGGTCTTTCTATCTTAATTAGGACGGAAGAAGTTACTACTATAAAGAGTCACTAAGAGTTACTAACAGTTATATAGTTATATAGATATATAGAAAGACAGACAGTTAAGTTAAGAAGTTATTTATTAAGTTATTATATATCTATTTCCTCTCTAGTGACTATTTAAAATATAATAAGTGTAAACCTAAAACCAGCCAGACCAGCAGCTAAGGCTAGAAACTATTTAACTCTTCTATTTTTACTTTAATTAGGTCTATCCTAATAGAATCTTAATAGCAGAAGGCTTAGTGTAAGCCTGTGTTAGTCACTCCTTGTGAGACGACCTGGAGTGCACTAAGGCTGTAATAGTGGTATAGTGGTGTTATTATAAACCAACCTACCTACTATTTCTACTTTACACCCTGCCTTAGTTCTATAATATACTTTCTTTAATAGTTTTATTATAAGTAAATTAGGCTAATAAAAGTAACTATATCTAATTATTTTAATTATAGTTAATATAACAGTAGAGATACTACTTAAGTATTTAATTAATTTTATTTATTTATTTATTAGTTTATAAGTAAAAAAAGGTTAATAGTTTATAGTTAGCTTCTAGTTATAAAATTAGGGATTTTTAAAACTTAAATATTAATAATTTATCTTTATTTAATATAATCTCTTATAGTAAGCTATAGTTACTTATAATATATTTAAGAAATATATATATAAGTTTTTTAGTTATACTTAATTCCTTATATAGGATAAAGTATATATATTTTAATAGTTAGTCTACTATTATTAAGATACTATTAAATAATACCTTTATTAATAGTTTTTTAACTTTAGTAGTTTAATAATAAAGTCTAAAAAGATTAAATACTATATTTTTAATAGTATTAATAGCAGTTAGGTATACCTATATAGCTTATAAGGACTATTTTTATTTTTCTTATAAAGGTTATAGTCTTTAATTACTAAAGCCACTTTATTTTATATAAATTATTTATTATAGTATTATTAAATACGTTGATATATTTTTATAAGGCCTTAGTGTTTATATATGTTAGAAGTAAGAGTTAAAATAACTCTTAATACTTCTACTTTACGTTATATTTCCTTTATTATAAGGAATATTACGTATTATATATATATATATATATAATCTACTATATTAGTAGATTAATATATATACTGATTATGTAAGCAACCTAATTACGTAATCAGTAGAACATTCTAGAGGATTCTTTAGAGGAGCAAGATTGGCTTTACTACTCCTCACTTTA
>MU843773.1:0-30774 GCA_030867255.1 Colletotrichum somersetense | reverse complement strand
GGGGGGGGGACAAACACGTCAAGCGCACGAAACTCGTCTCTCGTTACGCAGGTAGGTAGGTAGGTAGGTAGGTCCCAAGTACCTTAGTCATAGCATCTGCGCAGCACCTTTTGATTACATGGATGCTGTATCCGTGTTTTCTGCAAGACGGAGCTTGCCGGTGTCAAGGCTGAACGAGCAGAAAGGAAAAGGAAAACCAGCTTCTGTATGTCTGGTTACCTTCTTCCTAAGGCAGGCAGATAGGGACTAGAGTACATACAGTACCTAACCTTGGCAGGTTGGCGGAGTTGACAATCGACCCGGAGCCCGAATTGGAGCAACACCACGATAATGTGTAGGTATGGAATGTGGCGTGGCGTGGCGGGCTTATGTAATCCCCGCCTGGCGCGCACTGGCGGGCGATATGGGGGGGGTGGGATGGGATGGATGTGCACACATCATGTCCACCAGTGCTTAACGTGTGTACCTACATACACACTTCGTCCATAGTACCTATCTATCTGTGCGGAGAACTACCTACGGACGTGCATTATCCAGCGCAGCTCCGGGGCCCTTCCCCCCACCAAGAATCAGGAAGGCCTGACGTAACTCTCCTCGCTACCTAGGTAGGTACCGTGAGTAGATGTCCAGTGTACTACGTACATACCTACGCAAAGGTGCATATGCGCTAAGAAATTGTATCGTCATCACCCCCGTCCAGACCAGCTGCCCGGGTCCTGTTGCACATCTTCTGCATTTACTGAGCACTCGAAGCATATGGTTACGGTTCAGTGAGGAGGGTTGGGAAAGAAGAGACGAAGATGTCTCACGATGCCCCCAGTGATCGCCTGCCGGACAATACCTACCTACCTACATAGGTACCCAACACCCCTACGCTGTGATGGGAAATCATCGACAGCAATAGACCGTGTAGAGGAACGGGTGAGGTACGAGCACACTGAGAAAAAGAAGCCGAGATATGGCTGCTACTTATCCGTACTGTAGCTGCTTACCTACCTAGGTAGGTAGATACCTAAGATTCCTATCTTACCTGTACTCCCACCAAAGGTACCCAACCACCCACCCACCCACTGTACCTACGAGGCGAGGCTACGCGGCACCCCAAAGTGTGGGTAACATACCCGCTCCGCTCGCATTTTGAGCCAGCCAGCCAGCCAGCCATGCCATGCCTTTCCCGCCTTTCCGCCTCCCTCTGTCTACCCTACCTACCTTACGTGTACCTACCTACCTACATACCCACCTCACTTTTGTGCGCTCCTCCGTCTTCCACCTCAAACAACCAACCTTCTGCCCGCCCAAGAATCGTCAATCCCTTTCGACCTGCCGAGAAGACCACGCCTTGGTCCGCGATTTTGCAAATTTGTTTCGTCAGCTGGCATAACCCCAAACCCTCTCCAGCACCCGAACCCCATCCTGCCTGCCGCCCGCCCGTCCGCCCTGCGTCTTGACGGCCCAATTTGCGCCGAGCCTCCGCTTCGAGTCTTTTACCGCATCCGAACCACCCGCCCTGCGACGATTCTTCACCACCGACCGACCTTGACGAACCTAGCCTCTCGTCGCGTCAAGCGAAACCACTGCCTCTCCGAAAGTCACACCCGACTGCCCCTTGCTCCCCTCGATAGACCGAGAGCGCGAACCTGCGAACCCAGAAATGATGGCACGCACGCGGAGGGGGGTCAAGTTCCCTCACAAGACCAACGGCCACGGTGAAGGCCGCCGCTCAAGCTTCAGCGACGTCAGCGAGGATGGTTCGCCCTCCAAGCTCAAGACCGGAGTTGCCCTCGACAACATTGCAGAGGTAAGCTAGCCATCTTACCAGGCCAGGCCATTACCTGATGTCAAGCACGTCGAGCAATAATCGTCGCTCCCCCTTCCAGGCTTAATGCTAACGCGCGCCTCGTCTTGACAGCAGCCGCCCAAGTCCCCCGAGGAGGAGAAGCGCGAGGCCTACGAGAAGAAGAAGGCAAACTTCATGACCCGTACCTTTTGGACCTTTGTCATGTTCGCCGGCTTCTTCGCCGCGCTCGTCATGGGCCATATTTACATCATCTGCATCATGACCGCCATCCAGATCATCTCCTTCAAGGAGGTCATCGCCATCGCCAGCGTGCCCAGTCGCGCCCGCCAACTGCGCTCCGCCAAGAGTCTCAACTGGTACTGGCTGGCCACCACCATGTATTTCCTCTATGGCGAGAGCGTCATCTACTACTTCAAGCACATCGTACTGGTCGACAAGGTGCTGCTGCCTCTGGCAACCCACCACCGCTTCATCAGCTTCATCCTGTACATCTTTGGTATGTCCTACCCGCGCGCCGCCTCTCCCCTGCTGCCCACATCGATTCCTGGGTCGTTTGCTAACCTAGTACATCACATGCAGGCTTCGTCTTTTTTGTCACTTCGCTCCAGGCTGGCCACTACAAGTTCCAGTTTACGCAGTTCGCTTGGACCCACATGGCCCTGTACCTCATTGTCGTACAAGCCCATTTCATCATGAACAATGTCTTCGAGGGCATGATCTGGTTCTTCCTGCCAGCCGCCATGGTCATCACCAACGATATTTGGGCATACCTCTGCGGCATCACCTTTGGCCGCACTCAGCTGATCGCCCTGTCTCCCAAGAAAACTGTTGAGGGTTTCGTCGGCGCTTGGGTTTTTACCATTATTTTTGGCATGCTCTTGACCAACGTCTTGATGCGCTCCGACTTCTTCCTCTGCCCCGTTAACGTGAGTGATCCTCCACCCTCTGCTGTGCCGTGTTGACTTTGCTAACTTGGCCAGGATTTGGGCGCAAACATTTTCACCGGCCTCGACTGTACGCGCAACCCCGTCTTCGTCCCGAAAACTTATAGCTTGCCCCCTCTCTTCTTTCTGCCTCACAACATGCACAAGACCTTCTCCTTCACCGTGGCTCCGATGCAGCTCCACACTCTGGTCCTCGCAACCTTTGCCTCTCTGATTGCTCCCTTTGGTGGTTTCTTCGCCTCGGGCCTCAAGCGCACCTTCAAGATCAAGGACTTTGGCGACTCTATCCCCGGCCACGGTGGTATGACCGATCGCATGGACTGCCAGTTCATCATGGGCTTCTTCACTTACATGTACTACCACTCCTTCATCGCTCTCCACACGGTCAACCTCGGCGACGTCATGGAGATGGCTGTCACTGGTTTGACTGTGGAAGAGCAGCTTGAATTGGTGAGGGGCATGGGCCGCTATCTTAGCAACCAAGGTGTTTGGGGAGACGAGGTTAGTTTTGTCGCTCCAAGCTGTTTTCCGACTTGCGTACTAACCACCATGCCAGATCATTCAGTGCTTGGATAAGGCTCTGCAGGCCAAGCGGTGAAGGATGCCCACCCGGCGAGCGACACCGCAGCGGCGGAGCATGAGCAGGAAGGATACTGCTATTTAATGACGAACTAATGCGAAACTCGGTACATGTGCAGACTCGAGTCATGATGCACCTTCGGCTCCCGGCCCTGTAGGAAAGCGAGAGAGCTGTTTTTTTGTTATGCCGGGCAGTTGGGAGAGATGTGCAGCACCACGGATAAAGAAAAGCATTTGCGTAATAACGACGACGGTCGCTGTACAAGAGACATTCTTGGTTTATGACGGGCAGATGGAAATTTGCATGGGCTTCGCTGCTGTAACATACCCTCTCGCGACGTCTCTTTCTTTTTTCTTTTTTTTTTCCTCTTCCATTTTTTCAACATACAACCCTCATCTCACCGACGTGATACCTATGTGACCGGGTGAGAGATGCCGTTGCATTCCCATCTTATATATCGAAAGCTTAAGGGTTGGTCGCACGGCCGAGACAGATCGTTTGTGGAGCCGGGTATGCCAACATGAAAAAGGATATCGGGAGGCCCCCCGAAGCTTGGACCGGGCCGGTTTCCGGTTTCCGGTCGTCTTTTTGTTGGAGAAACGACCCCGGTCGTGCCTTATCTTTACCCGTAACCCCGCCCCGGCCAGACTACCAAGTCCCGGATGACAGATGCGCCCTTCGCAGGTGGCAGCGTTATCAAATCGACCATCCCCTTTCAACGATATTCCCTCCCGGTTTTCTACAGACCCATCCGTTCCGCATCAGGATTGTTCGGGAATACTTCCACAAAGCCACGGTCCAACAGAACAGAACCACTTTCGCCGCACCCAAGACCATTTTCGCCCAGACCTCCCTATATCTGCGCGCGTGGCCCGAATTCAAAGCTAATTAACAATGGCTCCGTCAGCCGTCGTCAGCGACACCGGGTTCGCAGCAGCAGAGACCCGCAGTGCCTCCATCGTGCCCAAAGGCGCATCCCAAGCCAAGCACGGCCATGAGCTCGCAAACAAGACGCCTCTGCAGGCCATGTCCCATGGAGAGGTCGTGCTCGCCGGCATCCCCAAGTTTCCCGACTTCGCCTCGAAGCGCCAGTGGCAGCTCGAGCACATGGCCGCCGCCTTCCGCCACTGGGCCCGTGAGGACTACATCGAGGGCATGAGCGGCCACATCTCCGTTAGGGACCCCGAGTACCACGACGCTTTCTGGACGAACCCCCTTGGCCGGCACTTTGGCCTGCTCAAGGCCAGCGACATGATTCTCGTCAACTTCGACGGCGCCGTTATCGGCGGCAACCGCTCGAAGCCGCCCAACACGGCCGGTTTCCTCATCCACGCTGCCGTGCACAAGGCCCGCCCTGACGTCCACGCCGTCTGTCACAACCACAGCATCTACGGCAAGGCCTGGTCCGTCTACGGGCGCCGGCTGGAGATGCTCACCCAGGATGCCTGCAAGTTCCGCGGCGACGCCCACAGCGTGTACAACAGCTACGGCGGCGTCGTCCTCGGACCCGAGGAGGGTGAGGCCATTGCCAAGGCGCTGGGCCCTAAGGGCAAGGGCTGCATCTTGCGGAACCATGGCCTGTTGACGGTCGGACAGACCGTCGACGAGGCTGCGTTCCTTTACACGTCCATGGAGCGCAGCTGCCGCGTGCAGCTTCTGGCCGAGGCGGCGTCGGCCAACGGAATTGAAAAGGTCTTGATCACGGACGAGGAGGCCCAGTTCAACTTCGATGTCGAAAGTGACCCGGAGATCTGCTACTGCGAGTTCCAAGTATATTACGATTTGGAGGATGAGTTGACCAACGGGGCTTTCAAGAAGTAAATCAGACCGTGCCTAACTACGGTGCCACCGCCTGATGATGAATCGATAAACGCCTAGTCCATTTCGAAAGGCTTATTCTAATGCAACCTGTGCTGGGTCATTAAATAATTGGCACACCTTGTATGTAGTAATGCCGCTTATGGACACCTCATTGAAAATAACAGTATATAAAGTCACAAGCGCCCGTATCACTGTACCATTACTGGGTCTGCACACGTCTTTTGATAATCGCCATGAGCCCAACTTTCTATCTAACCACTGCCGCTCTTCTTCTTAATCACCTTCTTGAAAGGGTTTTTCCCCTTAAACTTGAGCCAAGTTCCAATGTAGACGACGAAGTAGTTGAAGACGATGAACCCGCAGAAAATCCCGAAATCACGCCAGATGTTGCTGTAGTAGACGTCGAACCCGGCGCCAAATTGATCACCTGTCGCATACTGGCAAAACTCGCAAATACCACCCACTCCCGTCTGAACGTATCCACCAGCTTGCTGGATATACGGCTGTGTGTATTGTTCGCAAGACTGATTGGGCGGCGGCTGATACCTAGCAAACTCTCCTGCTTCACACTGAACCGGCTGATTGTGAATGGCAACCCCAAGGAAAGCCTCGAGTAGGTAGTGAAATGGTGTAAGCCAATACATCCAATCCCGCCAGAACGCCGGGAGCTGCATGGGTGGCACAACCACACCGCAGAAACTGACGACGAACAGGAAAAAGATGGGTACCAGCAAGGAGGCAAGGAGTTCGTTGGGTGCGAAGGCTGCAATCCCTTGTCCAAAGCTCACGTAGTACAGCTCAAACAAGATTACGAGGAGAAATGCGAAGCCCGAGTTGAAGCTTGGAAGGCGCCATCCAAACACACCCCACCACCAGCAGTTGAAATAGACAGCTCCAGCGATGATGGCGTACGGTATTTCAACGAGCACAGCAGCCGTGGTCCAAGCAAACCAACTATATATCTTGGCGTTGTTCTCACGCCACTGGAAGATCTGCCGCGACTGGAGAAAGACGGGCTGGAGTTGTTGAATAAGAGGGGGGCTGATGGTTAGGGTCATGAAGATGGAGAAAAGCCGATTTTGGTAGTCGACAGATGCAAATCCGATCTTGTAGAAGGTGAAGCAATTGAACAAGCCGGTGAGAATATGTAACATGAACTTGCCGACGACGTAGTTGGGCGTGCGCCAATACGCGACGAAAGACCGCTTGACAACTGCCATAGTCTGCGTGGTGAGCGGCATGGCATATTCGCGATCGTCTTTGAGGCTTTTGGATGGTTCCACATCCCGTCTCTTAGACAGCATCTCGTCAATTTCCCGGGATCGAACCTTCTTGTGCTCTGATTGTGCCCAGACATCGCCCCAGTCCTTCCCCTTATAGTTGGGGTCACCTGCCCCGATGGCTTCCAGCATGTACTCGGCAGGGTTGCTGTTTGGAGGGCACTTGTAAGCACCATTCGATTCGAAATATTGTATTAGCTCCTGGCTGTCCTTTCCAAGGGGCCCGTGGTAGGCAACGCGGCCTCCCGCCTTGAGAAGCAAGAGTTCGTCAAAGTCCTCGAACAGAACCGCAGAAGGTTGATGGATCGTGCAGAGCACGGCTTGGCCGGCGTCTGCCAGCTTTCGGAGGAAGCGGACGATGTTGAAGGCGGCGCCGGAGTCGAGGCCCGAGGTTGGCTCATCCAAGAACATTAGAAGCTCAGGCTTCGATGCCAGCTCCACGCCGATGGTGAGTCTCTTCCGCTGCTCAGCGTTGAGACCCTCGCCCACTTTACCGATCGTGGCGCCGGCGATGTCACGCATCTCGAGCAGATCAATAATGGTCTCGCAATAATCGAACTTTTCTTGTTTAGGGACCTCTCTGGGTTGGCGAAGAAGAGCCGAAAACTGAAGGGCCTCTCGGACTGTGGCCGTAGGCTCGTGGATGTCCATTTGCTCGGCGAAGCCGGTTGCTCTTTGGAAAGACCTAGGGAGAGGTCGACCGTCAACGAGGAATTCACCTGTAACAGTCCCAAAGTTGAGGCGCTGAGCCAGGGCATTGAGCAGAGTTGTCTTTCCGGCGCCTGAAAATGGAGTCAGCAGCTTTTAAACTAGAGGGGAATTTCGCCATCATACCAGACGCGCCCATAAGCGCAGTGAGCTTGCCCGGCCGAACATATCCTTGGACATCGTTTAATAAAGTGCGGTCGCCCTTGTCATAAGGAATGACATAATTGACATTTCGGAATGTGAAGACGGTCTCGTTTCGAGCGACTTGTTTCATCGTGTCTTGATCATCCTTCTCGTTGATCGTGCCATCAGCTGTAGCGGTTGCAGCATCATTGTTGGATGCACCAGACTCCTCGTCGCTTTTCTTCTCTCTGCCACCAGTAACAATGCTGTTCTCCACCTTCTTAGGAACCTGGCCGCGCTTGAAGACCGTAATGGCGCCGCCTCCGGTGTTGGGCTTCATGTGCTCCATGCCCAAGGCGGTCAGGATGACGAAGAAGACGAAGAAAGCCCAGAGAAAGCCAAAGTTCCGCCAAAGGTGAGATCGAGTGTACGTGAATGAGGCTTCTATGTAGCTCGAACCAGGTACAATGGTTTGGCCCGGTGAACTTCCAGCGAGGGCGCAGCCTTGGAATTCTGGTGACGCGTTGGGTCCCTGTGGGACCAAGTAAGGCGGGCCACATTCGAGTTGACGATTGTAGAATTCGTTGGACATGAGACACTCAAAGCCGTACTGAATCCAATTGATCCAACGAAGCCACCCAAACCAAGGTCGCATTGAACTGGGCGGAATGAGATATCCAGTGTAGACGATTAAGATTTGCACAGATACGCCCGTAAATCTCGTTGCATCATCCAGAGTCTTGCACCAAGCGGATATGGCGCGGAAGAATGCATAAGTCACCATGGTGACTAGCCATAGGATTAATGTGGCGATGAAAAACTGAGACGCCGTTCTTGCTAGGTTAGACATCCAGTATATGATGACGTTGAAGAGCACAACTTGAATGAAGACGAGGGGAACATCTACGGCGGTTTGGGCGATGGCAAAGGCAGCAGGACGGTAGAAGGAGAAGGACTTGTGCTTCAGCAGGATGGGCTTCGACTCGAATGCAGCGGTTTGTTCCGCTAGAGCCAATAAGGCGTTGAAAAGAAGGAGGAAGAATAAGGTTCCACCACGAGGAAACGCGCCAGCGGCGGTGTTTGGGAGATTGTAAAAGAGACTGCCAACAATAAGGCCCTGGAACACCAGGCCGCCCCATTTCCCGAAAAGAGATGCTCGATCGCCTGCCATCACCATGAACTGGCGTTTTGTGCAGTACACAACCTGTTTGTGGAAGGGAATCTCGTAGTTTTTTGTCTCCGATTTCTTAGATTCATTCTGGCGGCGTTGCTCCATCTGTTGGTCAAGCTGAGACTCAAAGTCCTCAACGTCGCGGAGATTCCTTTGATAGGCATCGCTGTTTCTGTAAGCCGTGTCGAATTCCTCGGGAGTTCTAGGGATCCGATTCTCCCATCCCTCACGAATGTGCCGCTCGTGCACGTCCGTAACCGATGTGAGGAAATCGGCGGTTGTCCAACGCTCAGGGCACTCGAAACCGAGATCAATAAAGTACTGCTTGGCTGCCTCGGAATGTCCGTAGTAGAGGCACTTCCCAGAATCGATAAGCAGCACCTTATCGACGAGGTCATAAAGGGATTCGCCAGCTTGATAGAGAGACACAGCTGTTGAAGTCTGAGCCATATTGGTCATCGCTCGGATCGACCGGACATATTCCACGGCAGTGCTGGCATCGAGACCTTTGCTGGAATTGTCCCACCCTTGAACAGATGCCCGAGTGATCATGGCTTCCGCAATACTGACACGCTTCCTTTCGCCGCCAGAAACGCCTCGGACATATTCATTGCCAACTTTTGTGCCGAGGGTATGCTCAATCCAAAACAATTTCGTGGCCACCCGCATAAACTCCCGGATATAGTCTTCTCTGCTTTCTCCATCGAGCCTCGACTCTTTACCGGGGGTGCGAGTTTGAAGTGCAAAGTGGAGAGTTCTTTTGACGGTAAGGGTTGGGTAGTGCAGGTCGTCCTCTGGGTTGTAGATGATCTCTCCTCGGAACCTCTTGCTCATCTCCTCAGCAGGGGTGCCCCCATAAGTAACCTCGCCCTCGATGGCTTCAAACCCTGCTCGCTGGTTGCAAAAGGCCTTCAGAAACGTACTGCAACCTGACCCTGGGCGACCCAACACAAGGAGAAGCTCTCCAGGACGGACACAGCCGTCGAAGTGACTGATGAGCTCCCGAACTGGTGGCTTGGCGAACGCTGTTTTGGGTCCACGAGTGAAGAGCATGTTGATCTTGCGCGGCAAACTGAGGAAAATGTCTCCTATCGTCGGTTGCAGACTGGCTCCCAGACCTACACCCTTGACAGTGAGATTACGGAAGACGACGCCACTGTGCCTGGTCTTTTCCTCCTCGCTCTGTTCTTGCCGTGCTCGGCCAAAAATCCGGGACATGAGACGCTCGATCTCTTGTTGTTCCTCTCCCTCTTCAAGATCGTTTCGGTTAGTTGCATTCGTGCGACGGCGCGACAGGGCCCGGAAAAGGTCGTCTTCGGTGACATTGCTGCCTTGCCTTTGTGCATTCGGTCTCTTCGCATTGCTGTTGTTTGTCTTCAAGGGCGCAAAGTGAGCGCTGTCGGTTGGGGACAAGGCGTTTGAAGAAGGGGAGGAGGTCGATTCGGCCTCAAGGTACATCTGCTTTTCCGGCACGTCGTCTAGCCCACTGGAAGCTTTGCGGCTGGCTGTTGCTGCAGCGCCATGAGTGGAAGGGGTAACGGTGGAGGGGGTCGTGAAGTAGGTCGGTTGAACATGGTTTTGGGATCTCTGGCTCGACCCCGTATTGGTTACTTGGGCAGAGGATGAACTTTTGCTCCTATCACCAGAGAAACCCATGGGCGTGGGACGGCCACTGGTTGGGGCGAGATTGGGCGTCTCAGGATAGCCGCCAGGGATGTCACAATCCCGAGGGGTAGGTTTTTCGTCCATGGGTAATAAGTTGAGCGTCACCAGACGAAGCTGTCAAGCTTTGTTGCTCAATTTAAGTCTAATCCAGCGGTTGACCTAGCATAAAATCTTTTGCTCGTTGGAGATCCTGAGGCGAGGGACGGAATGTTTGGGCAGCTGGCTAGAGAAGGAGAGGTCAATATTGATCGCACGGGAGAAGATACCCGACCCATATGGTATTTGTTTCCACAAGAACCACTAGAATGCTAGGGCAAATCTAACTTGCTGAGCCGTGACTCCGAGGATGACGCGAAGAAAATTAGACCACTGCAACAAGCAGCAAACAGACGGCGTCGGTCTTCTGGTCCGGCCGACCAACCCGAACGGCCGAGTGAGGATCTATGACGACGTGTAGCTTGTTGATAGCAAACCATTCCATCGCGTCAGCACAACGTTGGCGTTGGGGCGTTTGGAGCCATGTGGGGGATGCTATTTTCTTTTCACAATCAAAAAGCCTCGTTTGGGAGACTGAGGATGATGGTCTTTCGTCATAGATCCATGGGGCCACGCGATGGCGCTGATGGGGGGCACGCGGCGATCGGCATATTCCAACCGCCGATTAGGCCAATTCCATATCTCACCCCAGTTAGCGAACAAATCAACGGACATTTTGCATGTCCGAAATGTGCGAAATACTGCCTCTAGTCCAGTGTGTCTTGCGCTAGTGATGATTTAAGACTGAAATCATCGAGACATGCTTATTCTTTGCTTGGCGTCCGGCACGAGCCAGGGGGGCTGGGGGCGCTAGAGCCACTTTAGTTACTGCATTTGGTGAAACTTTTGGCTTTTGATTGGTTAAATCAATGCTAGTGCTCGCCGGGTTTGTGTCAGCGTTTGGTGGGATTTCACAAGCAATCCGAGAATACCATGTTTACGCCACCAGACTTGCGTTTAATAATTTACATGTTGGTGTTGTGATGGGTCTTGCACAAGCTTTACCTTGATTTGCTCAATTCGACCTGTATTTATTTCAGAGAGGGAAGGGGTTGGTAACGACGGTTTGGCTTGTGCCTCTGGTGACTCGTCAATGGAGGTAATTGGTGGATGCAGAGCAGCCAAGGACCTGAGGAAAGGGACATATGATTGAAATGTCGAGGCAGTGTCCGGAAGATTTCGAGAAATAATCTTGGGTTGCTGAGTTACTGTTTGTAGAAGCCAGGGTCTCAAGAATGTCAAAAGAGTTTGTCACGAAGCAATATAAGCCACAATTGCAGCTGTGGGACCACTTTTGTGCCCATGCCATTAGCACATGTAATTCTGTCATTCCCTCTTGACGACTTATCCATCTGATGACTCTGCTTAAACCAATCAAAACCTTCTACCACAAAAAAAAAAATCACCCGAGAATTTTGAGCCACTTACTTAGAGTTTGACTCCAAGTGTCTCGAAGCCCACTCCCTCTGAGCGTCAATATACTCCTGACTAAAGGTGTAGTCGTTATAGCCAATCTCGGAACCCTTGATATAGAAGGAGGGTCGATGATATTTCGAAAGAGGCACACCATGCTTGATACGCCAAACGAGGTCTGGATTGGCAAGGAAACTTCTTCCAAAAGCGACAATAACGTTCCACTTTTTGTACTGCTCCTCCAACGCCCGAGCAGCAGTCTCGGGACTATAGTTCCCGGCCACAACCACAGGGGATGTATTGTCCCAGATGTCGAGAATGAAGTCAAGCGTTTGCTGAGAAGCGTCCGAGTTCTGTTCGAGACTCAAAAGCTTGGCAGGGTCGCCACGGGCCTCAACCAACGACAGGTAGGCCAAAGGAGCGTTCATCTTCTTCAGTTCTTTGATAAGGTAGGTGTACTGCCCAATAACGTCCGATGATTCCGAACCTTGAAAGGTGGCGTATGGGGATAGTCTCAGCGCCACCCTCTCCGCGCCAATTGCTTCAACTACTGCTTTGATGACTTCAAGGAGCAGCCGAGACCGGTTCTCGATTGAACCACCCCACTTGTCGGTTCGTTGGTTAACCGAGTCCGAGAGAAATTGGTCGATAAGGTAGCCATGGGCACCGTGAATCTCAACTCCATCGCCACCGGCAGCGACAACTTTCTTGGCGGTATCAACAAAATCCTGGATCACGACCAGAATCTCATTCTCTGTCATCGCCACAGGCACTGGAGCTCCAGCTTCCATTGGGACAGCGCTAGAGGAACGAAATTTGTAACCGCGCTCTTTCAAATACTCGGGATCCGAAGCCCGCCCCTGTGCCCAAATTTGCTGGAACCACACCGACTTCTGTTCATGGACCGCAGCAATGACCTTTTTCCAAGCTTCGACTTGTTGGTCGGTAACAAATGCTGGAGCCTGCCGGACACCGGTCTCTTGCATTGACGTAGCGGCAGCTTCCGAGATGATAAGCGTGCCTGGGGTAGAAGCGCGCTCACCATAATATCTCGGGACGAAAGACATGGCGACATGGTTCGTGTCATTGCGGTATCGCGTCAACGGCGCCATAGCTATGCGATGGTTGAGTTGAGCATTCCCCAGTTTAAGAGGCTTGAAGAGTTTACTCTCTGATATTTTCGATGGATTCATGATGGATGGAAAGCGACCCAGACGTGGGTATAAGCCAACGGAGAGTGGTTGAGATGGTGGGTTCTACAAAGGAGCGTTGACTAGGTTGGTTCGGGAGGATGCAGAGACAGCTTGAGCTAGATTACGGTGAAATTTTGTTCTTATATGGTATTCTCGAGCCTGAGTCAATTCTCGTGTTTGTAATACTATGACGTAATTGAGAAAACCAGCAACAGATGAGTTGCTGACGGCTTATCAAGCAACAACGCCCACGGCGATTGCTTCACAGCAATCGGAGTTAAACAGAGCCATGCGCAGCTTGATCACTCGTCTCTCACCAACATTACACTACTCTAATAATTTTGCAAGGTTAAATCCGATTCTTTCTTCCTCCGGCCACCTAACTAACCCCGTACTCAATGTTTATTTAAGGTTGTTTCAAATCCAATGCAGTATGGTCTGGTCAGATGGCGCTCTTTACGTGTAAAGTTGGTGCACACGGTGTTGACGCACAATACTTGTTTTTAACCCTTTTCGCTTCAAAAGAAGAGAGAAAGATAGAAGAATGCAGTCTTATTTCGAAAGCTACCAAATCAAACGACACACAACCACTTTACCTTCTACACTGCCTTTCCAATAAGTGTTGCTGATTAAAGTCCGCAACACGTAAAACTTTTGTCTGCGTCTATCGCTATGTAATGTCTGTAGGATAACAAATGTATTTCTGTCCATGTAGCAGCTTAGTCCCTGCGAAATACTTCGCACTGTGATAGCGATTGTTCTGTACCTACTAAAACAAAGGGATCGATTGCTTGGTTTCATGGGGATTTATGGATTTAGGCGTCCTCATGGTAAATAAACAACTATAATAATCACCCACCTTGGTGAAGTAGCGTGCTTCCCACCACAGTCCTCTGCACCGTAATTCCAACCCCTCAAAGACCGCCATCAGTGCATCCAATAGCAATGTTCCTTGCACATTTGAAGCAGTTGCCCAGGGCCAGAGGACTTCCTATTAGCAGGCCTGCCGAGATGCTATTTCATAGGTACTCTTTGAGACAGGACCCGGAGGCTGATCAAAGACATCAACTTCTGCCGCTCAACAGCGGGGCCCGTGCCTCAATACATAGCTGTCACGACCCCGATGCTTCACTCGCTGGCTGATGAGTTGTGTGCAAACTTGACACCGTGCCACATTGTCCCGCCAATTGCACATACAATAAGATGTGTCAGAGGGCGCGAATCGCTCGCAAGCGTGCAGCGACAGGGGAAGAAGTGACGTAAGCCTATACTAATACACCCCCAGCATCCGAATAATTAATAAACCCAGAGAAAAGGCTCCCGGCCGGTGTCCATCGCCGTCATGACCGAGATAATCTTAAACTAGAAAGCGAGGGGTTGTATTAAATACCTTCAACATCCATTAATTCGTTCATGGTGGTATCCTGAGCTTAACAGTAAGCTTGAAACTTGATCCACTGTTGGACAGTAATACACTACTACAGCTAATCTCTGCCACCCATGTTCCGTTGGGCACTGCTGGCTTATGGCCAAGCCAGCGTGAGCGAATAATTTTCACCTGCGTTTAAGCATATGGTTATTTAAAACTTGCAAATGAATTACCCTTCACATCATTTCCGCCCCAAGTCAGCCACTTACATCGACAAGAAAGGCTTCAACATACATCAACTCATGCAGCTGCCTCGTCTTCTTCTGCTTCTGTAGGTTGGTTGATTGAGAGTCGGGCGTGTTTACCGCCCTCTCCGAGCGGACAGACCAGCCGAACCCCTCCAACACGCTTTGCAACAACCGAGCCGACATCCTTGAGCCCTTCGCTAAACACGAGCTACGCCGTGCGCAGGAGCAGTCGGCTGGGATCTATGAGTAAATTTTGGAAGGTGTGTACGGCGATCAGGTTTCAGAACTCAGTCTTGAGGCGTCTGCTGCGGCCGAGAAGAGGTTCGGCGCCGCTGTCGGATGACGAGCCGCCCTTCCTGATATAATGACTGCGCACAAGTGTCCCAAAAATTATTTCAAACCCATGACTCTATCCAATGTCGATAGAAGCTCATTCTCAGAGAAGACAAGAGCGTCCCAAGGAGACGTCGGGTTCGAGGCTGTCTACATAGCACAGCACATCAGCTCGTACAAGCCCGAACCCGGCAACTTTCTCGTGGAATATCTCGCTGAAGTCGCACATACCGACGCGTCCCACAAGAGACACTAACACATTCCAGACCAGAGGTTCAGGAGATTTTAATGCGAAACCCACGTTCCAGAAGCCTTGCAGCGCTGCGCGAAACAATCATTAGGCTATTCAAAGGTGTAAGTTGTGTCGTCACTCGCTCCAACTTAGAGATGGTGTGGGAACCACTCGCCTATTCTCTTCGTTAGATAAGCTCTTTGCCTCGTCTCTGGGTTAACAGAGGGGAGTGGATGGCTGCGGTCGACTTACTGATCAGACCTTCAGCGGACGACGACAGCACCATTCTGATCATTTGGTCTCTCCCGGTATGCTGAGCTGACGAGGACCACGTGACAGTGCCAGTCAGACGGTTGATGCGGCGATCAAACCAAATTGTCTGTCTAAAATCGGTCACAGGTTAAAAGAATGAACCCACATGTGTCATGCACACGCCTAGACCTAAAAATATTATATTCCCACTGTCTTTAACGATAAAACCATACATTTAGCCTCTGTTACACACACTCGTTACTATTTGTTCTCGATGCAGAGAAACATAGAAAATACTGTTTATAAGCTAATGCCCGTATTTCTAGTATTGCAGACGCCTGTTGACGAAATTTAACTCGCAGGAAAACGTGGCTTTCCCATTCCAGTTTTTGTCGTATCAGGCAGAGTGTCTGTATAAAGATTTCTTTATACCCTCCTAGATAAGCACAATATTAGAATTCAATACTTATCGGAAGTAACAGCCTTTTGGGAGACTAGTTTAGAGCCGTATAATTGGTATTAAAAGTGCAGTGCACTAGTCAGACGTTCCGCATTATACACACGCATTATCACAAGCACATGGGCCTTACTCATACCCCCTAAGTGGGTTCTTTAGGCGACCCCGCGATTTTTGTGCCTTGCCGCGCTGCTCGAGGGAGAGGTTCAGCAGACCGGCAACGGCGCGTTATTGACCTGATGGCACTGCAACACAGTTGAATGAACACAGTATAAGCATTATGCCTGATGCTTAAAAGTGGAATAGAATTCATTCCAGTAGTAAGGGTGGCAAGCATTTGTAACAGAAGGGGCCCGGCAACACCAACTACCACGGTCTGTCGCAAGTTCTACCCTCGTAAGCTTAGGCTGCAGTCGCTTGCTTCAGTTTATCAAGAGGGAGGTGCGGTGCCTCTGAGTGGCTAGTATGACGGATTACGACTCTATTCTTGAAGTCAAACAGGCTGAAGAATAGGAACATGAGTGGCTAAAATCTATAAGTACAGCACAGAGTCATCGACTTGAGGAACTAAAACACACCTCATCAAACCCGTTTCTTTACAATAAACTAAAGTAAACTTAACCCTATTGCGTTTAAATGAGCAAAACATTTAGGGTCAGGTCAACGCAGTTGCAGGTCTGAGAACGCTATGTATGATCTATAAAGCCTCTGCTGCGTCTCCTGGCGCATCCGGCGCAAAGAGGAAGATAGGCTGAGACACATGTTCGCAAAGCCACAACATTAACAATAACGCTGTATAATGGCCTAGTTTGAAAAAAAATACACAGCTAAAGACAAGCGAGAGACTCAGCGGCAGCAGTAGCATATCGCACGGACGCTGTCAATATTGCAGAGGGAGGACAACGTTCAGTAATCCGTTCAAATTGCTGCAATGCTTGTGGACAAATCTGTAGGCGACATATTACTGTTTGCCAATCTGGTCACACATTAAGCGCCTCGAATGTACTAACAAAGGGGTTCGAGGTGTACTAAGTAAGAATCTTATTGACAACAGACAAAAATAAGTAGAACAGCGCAGAGTTCAGCCTTGCTAACATTTGTCATGGTTCAACGGTCCCATTGTTCCTTACAAGTAATCAAAATATCCTATGCCAATCCTAGGCATATGCTTCCTAGCTCGCGCACCATTCCCGCACCAATCTTATCATGCTTCTAACCCTGGCTAACGCAGGTATGTTTGCTTGGCCTAGACTGGTGATGGTGACCAACAGACATCTGTTAACTTACGAAACTAAGATATGTGATACAGACTGTCCCTTTTAAGGTCGCTCAGGTGCACAATAATAGTGACACAGTCGGAAAACACAGTACAAGTGTCTGATGACTCAATACTTAACATAATAGTCACACTTGCCAAACACACACCTGAGCCTCCCTTGAGCCGAATCAGAAAAGATAAGTCTTGTAATTGGCGATGTAGCTATCTGAAGATGCTACTGTTGGCATACCCCATGGGTAAAACCCTTGTACCCCCACAGATATTTGCTCACAGACATCCGCCCACAGACATCCGCCCACATACACTTACTGAGGTACAAACACAAGGCGATACCCCTTGGGGTCGCCAGGTACACTGTAATGCCACATACACTTACCACGGATGGATAAATGAATATGCGGGGCACGCGGGTTATTGCCAGCGTGATCGGGCCTCTTAACGAAACAACCTGGAGTCTAGGAGACACAATATCAATTGCTTCATTGACTGTGTGTTTCAGAGTTCGAGGCTTAAGAAACCCGAACTAAATACATTACTAGTGTCTAATTGCCTTGAGAGTCGATGTATTTAGCTAGTGTCCCCTTTCTTTCGCCGCAACACGGCAAGCTAGGAATTTCCTCCAACTAGACTCCAAAACGGTACGATTCAGGACGCACTACTTTTTGCCTGTTTCTTCCTCGAAAATAACTTAGGAGTATTTATATTGAGCGCACCTTTCCAGGTAACCGGTTAAAAAAAATGCTAAAGCGTTGTGGTTTACAATTAGCCTCATGCGAATTGCAGCAATAGCTGACCACCTGCTAGTGCCTCTAGCCAATGACTATGTAACAGTTGCTTCTTTCCTTGCTTCCTCCTTCTGTGCGTCATTGATTGGTTCTCCCTATTTCAGTGGCTATAATTGGCTATTGTCGGAAGGGGCACATGCATATTCTAAACAGAGCTGTGTCGCGTAGCTGTCTTCCTCCTTCCTCCTCTTTTTCTTCCTCTTTATACGGCTAGCCTGTCAAAGTCTCCAGCCTGTAATGAACGTAGTCTCGGGATGTCAAAGCGTCTCTGCCACACAAAAAGTTCGACCAGCATCACCTCAATTAGCTTATCTGATCGCATCTACGCTCTGTCGACTCGAAGGCAGGGCAAACGGGTACGCTTGATAGAGCGAGTCAGACCTTTCGTTTTATCTTTCGTCCTTGACCCCTTGAATCCGGCCCGGACTGGAAAAACCTGCAGCCCATCACCAGGGGGGGTTCTGTACCTAAGCATGTTGCAAGGTACAGTGGACTAGGGCCGGCTTGCTTCTGCCGATCCTGGGACGTAGTTCATAGCAGTTCATCCCTTTTCTCTTATAAACCACCGAGTAAGTAGGTGCGGAGCCCAAGTTATGACTCGGCAATTATACGGCCTGAGTCAGTCACCGTCTATTGGATATTGGCGAGTCTGCATAATAGTCGGCCCTTGCAGACTTAATACAGAAATATCCGGTTACTCCTTTCCAGAATTTATGGTTATCGCACACGCCCTGACACAATTAATTTACGGTGACTCCGTGATCACGCCGCCAGTTAACCAGGATAAGCGGGAACAAGCTAGTTAAGGGATGAGGTATGTTACAAGCAAGGCATTGACGACTTACAAACACACATAAAACAGAAGGAAAGTCGATAACTAGGCTGGACTGCAGACCACTTATGATAGTTCTATTATTTGTATCGAGCATGTTAGAATCCTGTCTTAGTAAAATAATTGCTCCCTTGCACTAAGCTGGTCTTCTTTACCTATCCCTCGATTATCTTTGTTTTCTTTTACCTACTGTTGTAGGGGGGACTTGACAATGCAGTTGAGGCACTTTCTCCGGTGGACCGCCCCCTCGAATGAGCCATATATGGTTTTGCCCGACAACGAGAATGGTAGCAGCAATCTTCCTAGCGAACGATCGGATAAGAGTGGCCATAATATCAATGCTCAAGTTCGCAGTGTTCTCTGGTCCCTTTTGCCTTCGTTTATCTCGAGACCAATCCGCCGCAGATACGACTTGAGCTACATCGAAGACTACGACGGCAGAGATGGCGCAATCCCCCGACCGAACGAAACATCCTATCTCAATGGCATGCGAGGCATCGCGTCCCTAATAGTTGCGACGCAACACAATGTCGAAAAAGATTATCCTTTGATAAACAGAGGATGGGGCGACGAGCCAGATGACACGCACGTTATCCAGCTCCCTTTCGTTCGCCTCATAACCCATGGCAGTTTTTCAGTTGCCTTATTCTTTGTTATCAGCGGATTTGCGCTTTCTTACGGGCCCTTGAAGAAGATTCATCGTCGACAGACGATCGACGTACTTTCATCGAGCGTTTTACGCAGGCCCTTCAGGCTGTTTTTGCCCGTCATACCAGTGTTGCTCTTCTCCAACTTCATCATGGTGAGATGGCTCGGCGCTTTCTACGCTTTCGGCACGACGGATACAATACCACCGCAGTCCTCTCTCTGGGCGGAGCTACAGCAGTCATGGACCGATTTCCGGGGCATCGTCGTGTCGGGTGACCACCCGGACACCTTGCCTCAGACCTGGACGCTCGGCGTCGAGTACCAGGGTTCTCTCCTCATCTTTCTCTGCTGCCAAGCCTTTGCGCGGGTCGCCACGGTGCCGAGGTTCGTTTTCATGGCTGCCATCTTCTGGTGGCAATGGAGTCTGGGCAACTGGGGGCGTGGGCTTTTCCTGGCGGGCATGATGATTGCAGACTTACGAGAAGTAAGGCCAAAGTTCCCTACCCTGGGCCGGCGCGCTGGATACATCGCCAGCGCTGCGAATTGGCTCATGTTTTTTATGGCTCTTTTCCTCGGCGGATGGCCATTGCAAGGCAATGGTGGGGCCACGCTCGGATTCAGTTACTTCAACTGGGTGCCTACAGGAGAAATAGCACAGCAGTGGTTCTGGTATAGTGTCTCAGCCATTATGTTGGTCTTGTCGATAGAAAACATGCCAGGAGGAACGCTCCAGACATGGCTGAATTCACCGTGGGTGCTTTACCTAGGCGAGATCAGTTACGGACTCTATCTCGTCCACTATGCAGTTTGGATGATGAATCCGCTATCTAAGGGGAATGTTTTGTCGCTGATGGCAAACCCAGCCTGGATGAACTTTTGGGGGAGCTGGTCTAACTTTTCTGCCTGGCTTGTTGGGTTTATAGCGGCACTACCGGTTTGCATCTGGATTGCAGACTTGTACTGGAGGTTTGTGGACGTAACGTCTGTAAAACTAGCCAAGTGGTTAAGTAAATCATTAGAACCAAGGCTTGAAGGGATCGCCAATGGTGTTGCTATTTAATAACGTAAACTAATATATCTCTTTGTATATCCTCTTTTTTTTTTTTTTTTGTCAACTCCAGGCGCGAAAAGAGTTCCAGCAACGCTTTCTTGCTCTCTATAAACAGCTAAAATGCAACGGTCTGGTGCCCATCTACGTGTGCCGGGAGGCTTCCTTATTAGCATCCGTTTCAATCAGGAGCTTCACAGCCTCCTCATGTCTGTTCTTAACGGCCCAGTGTAACGACATTTTCCACTTACGACCTCGCTTCTCAACACTAGCATCATCCATTCTAGCTTCTTCCCCTTTCGTCTTGGCATTCAACTTCACGTTTCTGTCAAGAATGTATTCAAAAACGTCTTGTATCCCCCTGTCTGCCGCAAGATGCAAGGCATTTCTTCCCACGCGGTCGTGCAGTATCTTGTTTGCCTGAGCCCGTATTATCTTTACCCTTTCCCTGTGCCGGTAGTACGCGGCCCAGTTCAGAAGCATTACTTGACATATTCTTTTGGCATTTCCTACGCAATATTATTTATCTAATCTTGTCTACTTCGGCATTTAAATCAACTTATTGAACTATAACAACTCTAAGATGTACTATATTTCAAAATATGATATGAAACTTAATCCAGAAGCTGGTGAAGGGAGAATGCTGATTGTTCACATTTGATCCGGCAGCAAGCGAAGCTTTCAATATTTTCAAATGCCCCCCTTGCTGCACAGCGTAATGGCGCTGTACTGTCGTTGCCCTGCGTATCGATTCCTATGTCTTGTTCAGCTAACACTCCAACACCTCGGGGCTTGTTTCGGTGACAAAGTTAATGCATGGCTGTCCATCCATATAGGTCACGGGTATTGGCGTCTGGTTTCTTGGCTCAACAGCCTTTTGAGCAGCTCCGCTCTCATATAGGGTTGACGATATCCAGGCAGCGTAATGAAGTGGTGTCTAATGATGACTATCCCTTGCGTCCCAATCTTTTCTAGAATGACGCGGACCTACAGGTCTCCTCGGCTACCCAATCTTCAGCGCGTCTATGGAGTTGGATGGTGCGGCGAGTGTGCTGCTCCCTTCATCTAAGGGATTGACCGAGGAAAGTATATCGAAAGTAAATTCCTGTCGACTTTTCTCGTCCATCATCATGACGCGCGGGAGAGTTCACGCCCGGTTTTCTTTTCTTCGGAGCGTCCTCGAATATCACCTCAATCTCTGACAGTCGCTGAAGATCAGACCGACTTTGTAGAGTCTTCCATGACTAGTCCCTCATCCTGACTTCGGATTGCTTTTGTTAGAAGTTGCTGACATTGACTCGTCCGACGTTGAAGTGTAAACTGTGTATGTGTTCAAACTAGAGTACTTCCCTAAGCTGGTCTATGGAAGACAGCTCTAGCCGAGCCGTTGTTTTAGGCCTGCAGACTTTTTGCGCACCAAGAACCGGGACTGGACCCGGAATACGAGCATCAACGGTGCCGGAATCGCTTTGTTGGAAACAGGACTGGGGCTTCCTCTATTGTCCGCGACCTTCTCGATGCCCAGCATCTTGTTCAGGCTAACGTTGCTGTTTCAACAGGTGACGGTGTCGGTGAAATGTCCGTTGCTAGTCGGAGCTTGCTGGTCGAGGCATGAGTATCCTTGTCGTATGTATCCGGCCACTGCTTCCTCTCTTTCGCTTCGAATCCTGAAAGAACCAACAAGTCACCCTTCCAGGTCGACCTTCGCCCGCCAAGGCCAACACCTCCAATCGCTCCGGAATCCAATTTGTTAACTGCCTATCCGGCAGCAATCTGCAATGGCCCTGAGCATCTGATCTAGACAGATCTGATGCTGTCTCTTGGCTTTTGTTGTACTACCGACGTGCCAATTACCGCCATGTCGGTGAAACGGGCATTGATACGCGGGAGAAGCATTCCTGTCTCCTTCATCGGGGCCTTGCGGCGGTTGGCGAAGGGGCTTTGCCGGATCCTCGAGTTGTCGTTAAAATGGCGTTGCAGACAGGGCGGTCGGTAAACATGTTTCGAACCGGTGACGGAGAGGGGACCTAGGTCATCGTCGCCTACTACAGCAAAAATGCACACATGAGTCAAGTCATGAGAAACAACAAAAACATGCAACACCAGGTTATCGCTGGTTATCACCGAGCAAACAACTGATCCAGTTCTCACTGGCACCATCCAAATGGAGAAAAGAGGGCCTCTTCTCGTTATGGTTAATTGATTGATTCTATCATACTCAAACGTTGCGCAAAATAGCGTTGAGTACATACTAGTCCACATTCGTAGTTATCAATTAAGGTGTTTCCGACAACCCTGCTAATAAGAGGTCTTCTAACTTCGGCCAGTCCGACCAAACAAATCAGCAGAGATGAGCCTAATGCGAAAGAAGGCATATATCATTTTGGAAATCCCTTCCAAGTTTTACGGCTTAAGCTACACCGTCATCTCCCTAGCTCTCTCACATACTGTCATCACTCGTAACTTGTTAATAATCTCATCTCCAACATGCATTCTGTATTTTCGGTCCTCCTCCTTCTTTGGCCGTTATGCATATCTGCTGCCCCGGTCCCCGTCCCTGCACCCGCGTCTGGCCAACAAACCGGTCTTCGAAATGCCAACGACATTTATACCGTTGAGGTCAGAGGAGACAAATACCTCGTGTACTCGCCCTATTTCAAACGCAAGGAAGAGGCCGTCACAGAGTTGATAATCCCAACCGAAGCTGGCCAAGACGACCAGATAATCGTCCTCGAGGCCCACAACGCCGAGGAACGGGCCCGCGTCGACGGCAGCCCCCGGCTACACCTATCCCAAGTAATTGAAAACGTCGCGAGCAACCACGCGAGGAAACCGCTTTCGTCAATCAACTGGCTGGTCATCGACGGGGTTATAAACAGACCTACCGTCGAAGTTATCAACCGCTACAAGTCGGAGTGGCAGGGACTCCACCCCAAAAACAAGTTCCCCGCGAAAGTCACTGTCACGCCGTCCGATCCGTCTTGGCCAGCCTTTGGAACCACGCCATTCTTCAAGACCGCCAACTACTTGTTCAAGGGTGACAGGAGGGTGGTCAAGTCCATCGATATTGTTCAAAAATGGGGCGGAAATAACTTGTGGTTCCGCATGCGATGATAATGGCCTACACTAATGGTAGTAGTAGATACGCATGTAATGTTTAAACCAGATGGGATATGATAATGGGGGGGTTTTTTTTTTTTTTTGGCATGAGCAGTGATGGCATTAGCACTTGATGTAATACTCACTAAGCAACAAAGCATGCTTTATTGCTAGCCTCGCTTGGGCCGCTGCCCTTGCTGCTCTGGATCTGTCGTTGCCAGGCCGTCGCCTTCACTAATAGGTGTCGTGCTTCCTTCACATCGGCGCAACGACATCATTCCATCATGACCCACATCTCTGCGTCGCTGTACCATTAACGTCAAGGCATGGAAATCGCATTGAATCCCCCCAAGTCGGGCAGCTTGGCGACGTCGCAAGTCGCAGTCGCATCACCCAAGACAACAGGGAAGCAAAAGAGTTTTAAAAAAATGTCGAAAGGATTATGATTATCAGGAGACTATCCCATATGTAACATACCGAAAACCCAGTTGATCCCCCGAAGCCAGTTCCAAAACAAAAAAAGCAAAACGAAGGGTATAATGCTATGTGCAGCCCACCATGATCTTGTTGTATTCCCATGTATCCGATTCCAGATCAAGTCCGTCCTGGTCCCCCCCCAGCCCCCCCCAGTATCCTGTACAATGGCCCCGTGAGTCCGTTCAGGTCCTCCGTAGCCGGGTCCGAGCCCATCCGCCGGCCCCCGACTCCTGTTCCCGATTCTCCCCGCTCTATTGTCTGACCCATCCGTCCCCACCACGCCTGTAGGAATAAATGCAGTTGTATGAAATGTATCCGAGAGAAAGAGAATGGGAGGAAGAGTTTGAGAGAAAAAAATGAGGTGTTGGAAATTGCGACGTAAATTGTGTCTGCAGCGTGTGGTGTTCCGAGCGAAGGGGGTTGTGGGTGTGAGGGAGGGGATTGGGTGACTCAGTGCAGTGCAGTCAGTGTAAGTGTAGAAAGAGATAGTGGTCGTGTTTGTGAGATTGCCGAGGCGCAAGTGTCGATAAGCGATGGAGGACACGGTAGAACGTGACGGCCTGGTTGGTTAACGGGACACCGAGGGCGTTTGGTCGTATCGAGAAGTGGTAATACAGAGCGGCCGAGTCTTTCGTAAGGTGGTAGCGAGCAGTCGTGTTTTGGGGGGGGAATGATGCGCAAGAATGCAACCAAGTCTATCGCCAAATAGGCTAAACAGAAACGCCCGTGTATCCATGACTCTATCTGATACCAGGAGACCCCAACGGCACCGGCAGCGAGTTCCGAAACAAGGCAAAGAGAAGTTCCGAGCGAGCGAGGAAGAACAGTGGTGTAGAATGCTGTTACGAGGACGGGGCGGTGGCGGTACGCGCCGCTAGCAACAAGCCCTGTTTATCGGGGGCTGCATCAGCCCGTCCCCCCACCCCCAGTTTGCCGATCTCGGGGTCGAGAGCGTCCGCTCCCCGAATGTGCAAGCAAGCAAGTTGGAGGGTCGGAAAGGGCTGGGTGAAAACAAGGTCAGCCGCGGCACCCGCATTCGTAAGGCGACTCTGTTGCCGGGGTAGACTTGGACTATTGAGGGGGTGACGAGGTTTCTGGTCTTGGCTCAGAAAATCGACTTCGTGCCCGGGCCGCGTCTTTCGCATCTCTTTTCTTCCTGTGGGAGACGGGCAATGTTCTCGTTCGGCATGGCAGAGGGACGAGCACACTGCGGTCAAGTAAGAAGGAATGTGAATGGTTCGGGTAAGCCCTTGGGGACCCACGTATAACAGACGGGAACGCCAATGCACGACCGAAGAAGCCGGGCGGGAAGGCAAGCGAGTGGTCGGGAAGGTGAATCGAGTCGACTGCAGGGTGGAATTGAATTGGAGCAGGCGGATAAGGCGCCATGTCGTTGGATGGCTGGCTTCCCGACGACGCAGATGATGTACGTCATGCACGCCGGACCGGTGCAGGCGGCCCCCTCCAAAAGGCGATCACCAGATACACCCCAAACCCACCATGCACACGACGCAAAGCGCGCAGCCAATGAGGGGCAGTCTTGAGGCTCTGGGGCTCAAATCCGTTATCGATGTAATAATACGCACACGGGCGAGGTGAGGTGCTGTCGCGATAAGCTCAGTCGCAATGTCGTCCTGGATAGATAGATTGATGCGTGGCGTGGCCAGGAGGATCAGCTCCGAGTCCCGGCCCCTCCAACATGGTCATCTGTCGCAACCTTTTGGACATGGTCATCCTTGGTGGCAGCCGAAAGGAAAAGGTTCACCCTTGGTGACTCGTTCAACCCAGCCCAGCCCAGCCCAGCCTAGCCTAGCCAGACATGCCAGACAAAGACCTTGTTTCGATATCAATGCCGGGAAGGGGAGCGGAATAGAACAGGCGGTGCGGTGCGGGCGATGCGGGCGGGCGAAAGCGGGGCGTGAGTGATTCGCCAACTCCATCTAAATCGGGAAACGTGGATTCGACCACGAGGTCGCCCATTGGCTTGCGCCACAGCAGCTGACAGCTCCCTCTCCCCCCTCCCTCGCCCCAGTGACCCCACCCATCCACACGGCGGACAGACAGACACACGACGAGAGTGACTGACTTGACCGGGGAGAGCAACTGAAAGAGACAGAGAGAGAGAGAGAGAGAGAAAGAGAGAGAGAGAAAGGCGGCGTGTGGGAGAGTGATAGAGTGAGTGATGGCGTGCGTGTGTTTGTGTGGCATGGGAGGAGGGAGGGCAGCATCCGCGCGGACCCCTGCACCCTCCTCCCTTCGCACTCACTCAAACAAACCCCCAGCCAGCATCTCATCGCATCCAGTCCAAGGTGGTTGTAGCCTGCCATGCCCAACCAAGTCAACGACATGCGACTTGACTTGGCCTCCTCCCCCCCCGGCAAGGCAGACAGACCACCGACGTCTCTTGATGCTTCCCTCTGTTCGTCGTTTGCATCCCGTACTTGGTCCCTCCTCTTGATCCCATGGCCTTGTCCACGCGGTTGCCTGCCCACCCACTCTTCGTACCCCTGGCCGTAGTAGTGACTCATGCCCGTCATCCTTACCGCGACTCCTCTCTCTAGGCTCATCACACTTGCGCCTCACGAGACGCGAAAGCCCGTCATAACCCTTCGTTTCCGAGCCGTCCCCTCGAGAGTCTGCTCCACAGTCAGTCATGCCAGCCCTTCCCTCACTCCCGCCTGCAGGCCGGGCCAGGCCGGGTCAGGCCAGGCCAGGCCTCACCCACGGCTTCATGCGCGTTGCGCCCCGTCCCCGTATCCGTCACCACCATAGACTTGGTGGCTAGGGGCATGGTGCGTAGTCATGGGCTGGTACTGCTCCCCGTATGTCGTAGGCGCGTGCATCGCCGGTATCGTAGGATCCCATCGCCCAGGAGCCATCGACGGTGCGTGATGGTTCCCAAGTGGCGTGTGCAGTCCGCTGCCGTAAGAGTGCGTCGTCATCGACCGGCTGTCGTAGCCCGTCACCGCGGGCAAAGGCGCAGCGAGGCGGAGTCCGGATTGTTGTCGAGGGGACACGGCCGTTAGTGCTGGCGAAAGGTTGCGAGGGCCTGGTCCCGTCGAGTACGCTGGCCAGCTGTGCGTGCTGCCGCTGATTGATCGAGGAGACGTCAGCCCCTCTTGGTGAACTTGCGAGGGGACACCATACGACCCGACGTGGTCCGATGCGACATTCGCTGCTGGCGGCGTCGGAAGTGGCGGCGGGTATGCGCTGACGGGTGTTGGCGTTAGAAGGTGCGATGCCGGCAGTGTCGAAGAGGGGCTGGCGCTGTATTTGCCAATGATCTTCTTGAGTGCCGACTCGAGGATCTTCCATGGGAACACCTTGACGTCCTTCTCAATGTTTCTCGGTTTCGGGTTCGGGAATGCCATGATGATCTTGAAGAATTCCTCCGAGTCCGCCTTGGCCTTGCTGACTGTCAGCGGCCGGAAACCCTCAAGGTTGCGGCGAATGCGGTTCTTCTCCTCGACCGTGAACCTGGCCGGAGCGACGACCAGTTGCTCAAGCAGGTAGATGGTGTCGACCGACGTGACGTAGCATTCGTTCTTCTCGGCCCACCAGATGCAGCTGATGCAGATGCTGTTGGGTGGTCGCTCGTTGACGTTGACCGACCTGAAGCTTGTCGTCAGTGTCGACCCCGTCTGTTTCTTGTTGAACATGACAATGCGTCGGCGGTTGGACCATTCCTCCGGCGTCCAGTCCACTGCCATGGAGTCGAGCTTCCCCTGGATCTTCAGGACGGCCTTGTTCGAGTAAGAGCCCCAATGGTTGTACCCCGATTGTTGTCCGCCGCCGGGTGAGCTGGGGATGGAGCTGGTCCGGACGAGCTGGGGTGTCGTCGCAGACGGCATGGGCAGCGGCGTCAAGCTCGGGCGAGATATCTGCGTGTGTGTGATGGGAGGGCCAGGCGTTCTTCCGTACGCCTGCCATCCCGCCATGGGTGGTCGGAGCGGCGGCGGCACCGCTCGCGAATAGTGTTGCTCCGCAAAGGAGTTGGTTCGATAGGCGCTGAGCATGTTGTTACCGTTGTTGTGGTCTTGCGAAAAGTTGCTTCCGTAGGGGGTCGGTGCCGATTGCTGCGGGGCTGTTGCAAAGTCGTACGTATTTGTACTGGCCTCGTTGCCCATCTGAGTGCTTGCTGACCTGGGGGACTGATGTTGTTGCTCAGGTGACTTGGACACCTTCCTCGTGATGTCGTCTGAGCTAGCACCTGGGCCTGCTTCGTGATATACAAACTGTCCTGCCGCCGTCCTCGAGACTTCTTCGCCGCTCTCTGTTTCAATCAGGAGCGTAACCGGCACGTTCTCGTTGCTGCAGCTGGTGATCCCAAACGGCGGCGCCTCGGCCGAGATGGTCAGCATGTAGCCGTTGCTGTCCTGATGGTCCTTGATGGTATGCCCCGACACCTTCTGCACCCCGAAAACGAGAGAAAAGTACGGCGCCATGCCGAGGAGATCGTACGGCGACGACACCTTAACCACCACTTTTGTGCCAGCCATTCCGGAGCTTGGTTGGCACGACACAACTGACGGGCCCACGCCGACGGGCATGTATGAGCCGACCGCGCTGTTGGCTGCAAATGCATCCTGGTTCATTTGGGCTGCCGTGAGCTGAGCCGCACCGCCATGCTGGGCGGGATAGCTTTGCGAGCCATACTGCTGGTAGGCAGCTTCCTGATACCCACGGGAGGCATCATACCCTGCACACACGCACGCGGCACGTTAGTCAAGTAATCTCAAGCCTTTCCACGGGTTTCTTCGCATGGGTAAAGCAATCCCGAGAAGTTTCGCAGACCTGCGTGAGTAGGAGCAGTAGAACCTACCGTGGATTGGACCAGCCTGCTGTTTTCCGTAGTGGGACATGGGGAGGAGACCACCTGGCGGGGAGTCGCCCCGAAGGTCTCCGTTTGCCCTGGCGACTGCCTCTTCGTACTTGAGAGTCACCGTCTCGGGCGAGTCGAGGCCTTCCTCGCCGATGATTATTGGCCTTTGAGGGTGGAAGTCGGGCTGTTTTCGGTGAAGCACAACAAAGTCAGCCTTGCAACACTCACTCTTTGGACCAACTGGGGACCAGACACTCTAGTGATCCTTCCTCAGCTGCGTCTCGGAAGTGGCTCAGTTCCACACTGTCAAGAAGGTTTGACTCACCTCGAAATGCTTGTAGGAAGCACACTCAAACTTCGCAGCAGACATTCAAGCTGTAGAGAAGGGTGCACTTGGGAAAGGATGTCTGGTTTGGTGTCGGGGAAATGCAAACCACTGTTTCGGGAGCGGTGTTGCAACGACAGGAGGAGGAACTATAGCCTTGTGGGACCGTCGAGGGACAAAGGGAGAAAGGGAGAGAGATATGTCTTGCGATTGCTGTGGCAAGAGACCCGGTCCAGTGTTATCGGGCGGGCCAAGGATAAGTGCGAACCAAGGGATGATCCCTAGGAGAGGAGCGTCAGTCTCGGAACGTTCTCCCGACAGGATTGGAATGAGACACCGTACTCAGATATGTGGATGGCGTTTCCAGGCTGGCTGGTGGCGCTGTGAATTTGTGATGATGCCCCACTGGTTGGTTTTGCAAACCGCCGACGCGACTGGAATCGAAAGATGGGGAAGACCTGCTGGGAAGTTTGGATCGATTGACGTTGCCAGGTCAAAAAATGAACGATGTCGGAACGAGAGAAGTTGGAAGAACTAGGAGGGCTGGGAAGATACCCAGGACTAGCGATCTTAAAACCAAGACTCGTTTCTTTGAGGCCAGCTTTTCGCAACAAGATTCAGATCAATGCAGCCGTCATTGGTCGCTGGGTACTGGCAAACCGAAATCTGAGATCAAGTTCCGGGAAGATCCAAAAATTCCAGCGCGGTGGTTACCAACTCAAAGGCTTTCGTGCGGCTGGTCTGTTCATTGGAATGGAGGTCAGCCAGGGTGTACTCTTTTCCCTCTTTGGTTGAGTGGTCGGTGCTCCTTGGCAGGAACTGCTGCTGGCTGTATGGACGGGAAGCCGCAGTACGAACCATCACCGGTTTCCTGCTGGAGTTCGTGGCCCTGCCACCAGGCGCGAGCAGAGGAAGAGGGGGGGTGATCACGTACTTAACCGATGAGGCTGGGGTGCTCGCGAGAGCCGTGTCCAATGACGGGGCTTAGAGTCGTGGGCAGACAAACGGGATAATGCGGTTCGCGATGCCGAACGTGCGGAGCTGGACCAAGCTTCGTTTGTTTGTTCGTCCTGCAGACCGATGGCGAACCTGTTCGCGCGGGGACAAGAGCAAATTAGAAACAAGCTCCAAAGGAAACCAAGTCCCAAAGTTCCGCGGCAGCACTTGCGTGTTTTCTTTGGCAGACGGCGAGCAGATCAGATATGCGGAGGCCTGGCAAAGCCGCCAGATATCTTGTGGTGGGTGGACAGGGCGTGCGGGCGGACTTGGAAATGTGTAGTAGACTGCGAATGGAGATAGTAGAGATGGAGAGGGAGAGACGTGGACTCAGAAAGGTCAGACTTTGTCGCTGATTTTGTTGCGGGGGTGAAGGAGGTAGATGAGGAATGTTGACAAGGTACGGGCAAGTAGTGTTGCATTTCTCGCAGAGGTTTGATGGACAGATGGCGAGGCAATCCGGCCGGTCTCCTTGCAGGGCCAGGTGCGTGTTATGAGAGTGAAGGGAAGACAACGACGAGTCTGTGGCGACACAGAGGTTGCGGCCGGGCAGACAGATAGATGGATCCACACGGAGGGAACAGGGACCTAGCGAAGATGGTATTGCTTTTCCTCTGCTTGCCGCACTAACAGGAAGCTCACGCACCAATAGCTCTGTACGGGGGGGATCCTGACAACCCTCCCTTACAGTAGCAGACCTGGTAGTTTCTTTTCGAAGAGGGCTCTAGCTAGAGGTCTCCTTCCCTGGTCAGTGGAAGTAGTGTGGCATACGGGTGACCTTGTGGTGGAGGAAGAAGAAGCGGCCAAGGAGCTACCCAAGGCCGGGTACCATTTGTGGGG
>MU843772.1:0-29532 GCA_030867255.1 Colletotrichum somersetense | reverse complement strand
TTCTCGTGGAGGGCTGCGTCGACGCTGCTCTGGCTGCTCTGGCACTGGCTCGACCAAACGTCCTCGTACCGTGCCGAGGACGCACATACCTCACCACCATCTTTCCGATACAGTTCCAGGGAGTATGTTGCTTGACGCGTTGACGTAGTGCTTGTCATGTGGCTGATAGAAAGCAATGGCCTTGATGGTAGTGCGACGCGTGAATGACATCCTGGACGCGCGGGTATGCACGGTACCTAAAGCGATCAGTGCAGCCTTAACCACTAAGTGTGTAGAGTACAGTGGAGACCCAAAAGTCCGAGCCCAAGCCCCCACCTACGCGTCGCGTCGCGCTTCTCTCGTTACACCTCTCCTTCTTCCACCTCCCAACCAAGATCAAAAAATGACTGATTTACAGCAGCTTTCTTCTCTTTTATCAGAAAATCGAAGCAAAGACGATGAGCTATCGGAATTACAGCGAGTAGCAATTGTGGCAGTTGTGGGAGCTGGTTTTACACACCGCCAGGCTGCTGAGACATTTGGTTGCTCTAAGTATGCCGTGACCAGAACACTTGACCGGTTCCGTCAAGACCACACTTTTAAGAGTCAGCCCCGAAAAGGACGTCCAGAAGTTCTATCGAAGCGTGATAAAAGCTCTATTATTCGCTCTATTCGGAATCACTATCGGCAGACGTACCAGGATCTTGCTAACGCATGGAAAGGTAAGGCTAGTCTTAACACTATTAAGAGGGTCTTCAACTTTCGCAAATGGCGTGCAATGAAGAGGCCATATATCACTCGAGAAGCAGCTGCTCAGAGGCTTGCTTTTGCTCGTGAGTGGCTTCCAAAAAGCGAAGAATTGATGATGGTATGTTTATTCTAGTTTATATACCTCTTAGAGATTTTCTTACTAATTTTTTACTCCATAAGACCCAGTTCTCTGATGAGAGTTCCTGTCAGAATAACACTTCATCTCCCTCTGCCTGTGTATTCAGATTACCTCATGAACGTTGGGATAAACAATTCATCAACCTGGCAAGCCATGTGAAGGCAGATATCTCTATAATGGTCCGGGAAATGGTCTGGAAAGAAGGTCGGAGTAAGCTCATCTTTCTTATAAGAGATCCAACCACTCGGAGGCAGGGATATAGTGCCAATAGCTATATTTCATGCCTCCAAGCAGGATATCTTCCTTACCGAGATGATGCGTATCATTTCATACAGGATAATGCCCCTATTCACAATGCTTCAACAACAGTAAAGTGGATGTTACACCAGGGGATTTCCTAGCTTAATTGGCCTCCTTACTCACCGGACCTAAACCCAATTAAGCACGTCTGGCCGATGATGAAAAATAATATGCAAAACCTATACCCAGAGGCATTCTCTTTAAGGAAGAACAAGTTGGATATTAGTAAATTCAAGGAGCAATTACAGTTAGCGTGGGAAACTATCCCACAGGAGAAGATCTTGGCTCTTATTCAGTCATTGCCTAACCGCCCGAGAGCTGCTATTAGAGCACAGGGTTGGTATACATGGTACTAAAGAGCAAACTCCAAGCTTTATTTTCACTATAGTTTTACTATATAAAAATGAAAATTCATAGTTTTGTTGTTGGTTAAAGATATAGATGAAAATGCCGGTGGGTGGTGAAAGTGGGCTTGGGTGGGCTTGGGCTCAGACTTTTGGGTTCCCACTGTAGGGCACGTACTAATTATGTAATATCGAGACTTAGCAAGAGCTACCAGCACCTATACTGCCTAGATATCGATTACGTACATTGACTTCTGTAGGAAAATTAAATATCCCTTTAAGTGCGAACGGGCCTCACATAACCCATAGTGGATGTGCCCCCACTTTTACCACTCACTTTCGGAGGTACATAACGATACCTTGTTTAAGAATGCTATTTTCTTAGGCACCACCACCAAGTTCAGCATGATCATCAACATCCTCATCAAAACCATGATGTTCTCTGACTCAGATACATCTATTTACAGCACTATTCACGTGTAGGTCCTGCCGAAGGGCCTTGCCGTTGCCTGCCCGGATAACTGCATCCCGGAGCGGTGTGATAATGCAGCAGTCCGGCCCGACGAGCCTCCGGCAGACCCAGGCCCTCCGGGCTCCTTCATCCCATTCGAAGTGCCAGACAGGCAGCCGGAGGTCCGTGGGCTCTCGGATATCAACACCCCGGTTGACCTCTTCCTCCGTTATGTGCCCGTATGGTTAATCCAACAGCCAGGTCGAGGTCCGGACCGACATCCGGTTCGTCCTGAAGATTGGCGTCGGCGCCGAGATCGTCTACAGCCGTACCTTCACCTAGGACCTGTTAAGGTCCGGGTGGCTCCACCCGGGCCCTCTGATTGGCCAGCCCCCGGCCACCTTCCTGTGGTCAACCCAGCCCTCAGCCGGGTTCACCTTCTCCGTTCTTCACCTCACTTTGCTATATACCCATTTATTACCACTCATTTGGTCCCGTTGGCTTCACAATCAACATCCTGCAGCTTCAACAACCAATGTTCACGATCCCGACGAGACTTACGACATGCTGGAGACGTGGGTGTCTGTCCAGGACTTCTCCAAGGATGCCAGCTCCTCGCTTGTTAGTGTTGAAAGCAGACGAGGAAAACCCCTGTCCCAGCTGAACTCCGATGTCGTCGCTAAGAAACATCTTCAATTTACACCTTGGGGACAGCCGCTGTCTTTCTGGTATCGGGGGCGCCGCCTCACCTTACGATGCACGCAAGACAAAGCATCATTGTTTCCACGCAATAAGATGTCAATTTCGTGCATCGGGCTTTCTTCACAGGTTCTACGAGACCTCATGGAAGAATGTCGCGTCGAATACCTAAGGCATTCTGAGAAAAAACCTCGATCTTCGAGCACTACAACAACGGCTGGAAACGAACAATCACCCAAGACCTCAGGCCAATTGATACCGTTATCATGAATGAACAACTCAAGCAGAGGCTCCTCGAGGATGTCCAATCGTTCCTCAATCCCAAAGCTCGGTCCTGGTATGCGCGCCGTGGGCTGCCATATCGAAGGGGTTACCTGCTGTACGGCCGCCCTGGAACCGGAAAATCCAGTCTTAGCATGTCCGTCGCCGGCTGTTTCGGACTGGATATCTATGTTCTCAGCCTTGCGGCTTTGAATGATGGTCAACTCAGTGCCTTGTTCAGGGAGCTTCCTCAACGCTGCGTTGTCCTACTTGAGGATGTCAACGCGGTCGGCACAGCCCAATCCCGTGTATCTGACGCCGATGACTTTGACTCCAGATCGGAAGATTCACAGAGGTCATTGAAACCAAAGGGGACCGTCTCATTGTCTGGACTCCTTAACGTTCTCGACTGCGTCGCATCGCAAGAGGGGCGTGCCCTCATTATGACGACAAACCACATTGAACATCTCGATGAAGCTTTGATTCGATCTGGCCGCGTTGACAAGAAGATCGAGTTCCAGCTTGCAGATTCTGATGTTATCAGGAAAATATTCAATACTGTGTTTTTGCAATCGGAAGAGGAACTGCCCGACTTGGAGAAACGAACAGACAGCAACGAGGAAATCCTACGACTGGCAGATCAGTTTGCAGCACAAGTACCGGGGCTGGGATTCAGTCCTGCCGACTTATTTTCCTTACTCCTAGCAAACAGGGACTCACCCTCGGGTGCTCTAGCCGAGGTGAAGGGATGGGTGTGCCGTACTAGAGAGGACAAAGCGCTAAGACGGGAAGATTCATGGGTTCGGAGTAATTAGTTGGGGGGGAGGTATCAGGATAGCGCGCCACTAGGGTCGGTTATTTACGTACGATAGAGATCATCCTGCGCCTTGTTCCCCACGAACGCATTAGAAAGCTATTTTGCATACCGCAGCCAAGTACTGCTTTTGGAATTGGGAATATGGGTGAGAACTAGAAGTGCTGCTGCTTGTGCTTCCCTAGCCGCAGTGCTCGTCACATATCCCACGAGGAACGCAGCCTCCTTCACGTTGAAAGGGATCAGCCGGCGCGTCGGTCACAGACTAAATTGAGTAGTGTCACTTAATTGGCCAGTGCGCTTTCGCTGACTCATGGAGACAGTGCGCTTGATCTGTCAAGAGGTCCGCCTTCCGACTCCGAGCCAATCAATGTCTAAGTTTGCCCCGCCTGTAATTGGGCGATGGGCCGCATAAGTACTGGCGTCCCCTCCCCCAACCGGTTGCCTAGACCATCAGCGATCAACTTTGTCACAACCTGAAGACCGAGAAACCCCATTCACCACATGGTTGTTTCCACTACCACCGTCATTATGGCATCACCCTCTCCTCTCTCTTGGTCTCATGAGAAGTATCCTCAGCTACTCTCGCGTGACGATTACATCGACTTGCGCAATGACCAGGACCAGCAGCTGAAAGTCGAGTTCACATCCGTTCGATGTTCTATCGACCTTGTGCGGCAAGAACTCAAAAACGACATCGATTTCGTCAAGGCCCAGACCCAGCGCCTCGAAGCCCAGAATCAGCGCCTCGAAGCCCAGATCCGTCAATCCCATGCCTACATGCGGAACAACGCCTTAAAGAATCCAACTCTCCCTATCCGTCCTGTCGTGGTGTATCGCTCTGAACAAGGCATACTCGAACCCGAACTTTCACGATTTCCCCGAAACGCAAACGAGTTTTATTCCTTGAGGGACCCTCAAACGAATCGACACCGGTCGATGTTAGCGTATCTCGCTGCATTCTACGACGTTCAAATCAGAACTGCAGACTATCCTTCAGAAGATGAAAGTAGCGACGACGAAACATTCCTCGACCGCCCCGATGTTATTGTGGAGAAGCTGGAGGACATACTTGGCTTGAACGAAGATAAGTTCGTGAAGTTTAGAGAAAGAGCACGCCAATTAGCAGCCCAGAGCCCCTCAAAACCTGTCAAACGCTCGCAAATTTTCATTCCCGACGAGGAACCGATCCCTAGACCACGCCGACAGAGACTTGAGCTGCGTCCGATCGGTGCCGAAGATGAGAAGCCACACACTCATGATAACGGAGGCCGCCAAAGTCCCAAAAGCGCCTCTTCAGAAGGCTTGACCAATGCCCGTCTCGGATGGGGGACCCGCTCAACGCCTTCCTCGCGACGACTCCGAATAAACTGTACTCAAGAGCCCGAGCCTGTGCCTGTCACACTCGAACCTCAACCCGAGACACCGAAGTCTGATTCCGAGATAACCGAGCCTAAGGTGACAGTGAGCGATAGCCAGACCCATGCGTTCACGAGTCCACGGGAACCATAGGCTCTTCCTACCGAAGCATGCCGATAGAACCGTACTAGAACACTCGTTCCGAATCTCGTCGCAGGAAAATCCCTGCTACAGTTCGACTACCCACTCCACGGGGTTTAGACCGGAGACTTCAGACAAACAACTCGATGACCTGTCACCGTCGCAACATCTTCATGACGACGATGCCTTCATGATTGAAGAGGACCTGCTCGACCATCGACTAATGGACATTCCCGTCTAGGCTTCAAGATCGCGCTGGTTCCCGATACACCGGTCCTATTTCTCCGCACAACGGCCCAGGTACGAGTTGGGAACGCAGCTCTCTTGCTGCCTTCTAGTCACCACCACAATGCTACGGCATACCGGAAAATTGAGGCGCAATCCGGGTCCAGCTTCCCATTACTGCAGCTTGTCTATTCCCTGCTTCGTTTCAAACTAGTTAATTTACGGCACATCTTGATTTAAGAAGCCTGGGAACTGCCCTTTACAGATACAAACAAGTGGCTTTTGCATCAAATTATTCTAAATAACTTCCTTGTTTGCCTCGTCCTCTGTCACACCTCACGCGAAATACCCAAGAGTTCTCAGAGCTACTGTTCCCTGTCTCAGAAACCCAGCTCTAAAATATCTTTTTCGTCACCTTTCAGTTTGACTTAAGCCGCATCAGATGCCACGCCCAGCTAACAATACCTATAGCGTGTATGCAGAACCCTCCAGGTCTGAAAGACTTAGAGTCCACCGCAAGAGCGACTGCAGGGCCATCTTTTCCGAGTCCAACATCCAAGACGGTTTGTATACTTGGCCTGGACACTCGTGGTGGAAACCTTTTGTGAATAGCCGTCGCGGACATTTCAAAGGCGTCCCCTCTTGGAAGAATATCAGATTCCGAGACCTAGAAATGAAGAAAGTACAGGTTCTATTGCCAGCATATATGCTATGAAGTGTCTACCTGATATTGACCTGTTAAGCGCTAAGTAACTTCTACGTCGATGTGCATCCCCATACTTGCAGGCGCCTGGTGATGGTAGGCTTTTGCGCCTCTGGAGAGCAATTTATCCAGGTCCAGACAGACAAGTAGACAAGGGTTTCCAAGCCGGATGTCTCCCCGGTGCAAGGATGTGTGGAGGGTCCCCTAGTGGAGGAGCGGATCAGGCGGGCCCTGTTCGTCCGGGTTTGAGGCTGATTTGCAGCCAAAGCTAGGAATGAACCGTCTCGACCAACTGTTTTATCGACATGGGTGTCAGGCGCCGTGGTGGCAAGAGACGACCATGTCGTTACGCACCGAACTGGAACGTGGACTTGGCAAAGGTGCCATCACATTTCACGTCCATGCACGGACCCCCCGTCTGAATGTTAGCTACGTAGCCTAAAGTGTGACAAATCGTTAACACGGACGACCGGAAACCATTAAAATCCATGAGTGATTTGCTCACCCTGCCCCGGTTCATGCATATATGACACAACCAAGGGTGTGGTTAGGTTCCTCGGCTAGTACTATGTAGATGTATCAAAAGGCTAGATGCAATGTGACTAACTTTCAAGAGTGGGTAAGACCCGCTTCGGCCATCGCTATCCAATCGGATGATCCGCAGGGCTGCGCGAGCGCCCTCCGTGCGATTTAAAATAGATAGCAGATCTTGCTTCACCTGTTGGCTCAAGCTTTGCTGTTGAAAAGACCGCGAGTGGCGCAGGAAATGGACAGTTGCTCCCTCGCGCCTCCCCAGACCGACACTCTGGTTGGCCAACCTATGGCATGGCATGTTTTCGGATAAGGAACGAGCATGTACAGTTGAAGTGAAACCCCCTTCCGGTTGGATACAATATTTTAAGCGGGTTTTGAAGGCAGTGACTTACAATGACAGGTCTGGTACGCTCGCAAGCGGGGCGAAGTTGAAGACGCATTTGTGGCATATGCCTGGTACTTTACAGCTGTGTTTCCACTAGATTTAGGACGCCACTTTCTCAGCTACATCGTCCGCGAACTTGAATTCCCTGACAAACACGATGGGCGGCAGGGGTTCAAATCAAACGACCAGTCTTCTTGCTTATAACGCGAATTACCCCCCTCTTGCATCAGCCCCGCATTTGAACCACCATCATCAGCACTATCACTATCACTATCACCACTTATTCCACTTCGTCCGCCGCCCACCGATTTACGACTTTCGGCCTCGCTGGATATTTCTGATGCGCTGGATTCATCCACACTATTCTCTACTTTGCCAGTTTCAATCTGCGCCCGCCGAATCTGCTCTATATTAGCGAAGGTATTGTTAGGCGATAACCGGACCTTCTTCCTCTTGCGCTGCCGCTGACACGACGAAAATGATTCTGCATGGCATTGCATAGTTGTCACCACTGAATTCGTACCATCCAGGCCAAACAACCACAGATAAAAGCCTGGCGCACAGTGACTAGCACTGGAGCCGCGACCCAGACGTTCACCATTTGTTGAGCGACAGAATTCGATGGGGAAATTACCCTTCTTTCATTTACCCTGATCCCAAGAGCATAATAGTGGCTTGCGTAGGACGCTCTGAGCAAAGTACCTGCGTCACAGTGAAAGACGAGCACTCGAACGCAATTGTCATGGCTGATCGGGTCTTAATGCAGTGTCCTCTGACACTTGCCCGTTGCTATGTATCCGGCTGTATTTGGTACTGGTTGAGCCTTCATCAGAAGAGAGACGGGCAGACAGGAGCGCATCCGCTGCCGCCATTACACACTGTATCACCCAAGGAGGAATGGTTGTGTCCAGGTTCCATAAGGTCGGTGGGGCCCGCGGTCACCGAATTCGTTCCCGGGGGGCACCACCCAGCGTACATGTATATCAGGGCTCTTCAGAACGTCCGTGAGAGGATCAACACCTCGGGCGGTTGCGGTACTGATTGGTGGGCCCGATAACAAGGATCATTCAGCCAGTCTGCGGCCACACCGTAGGCTACAAGTTAAGCGTCAACTTTGGACGGCGATTGACCACGGCTCCATTCGCCCGAAAGAGATGCAACCTGTGGCATGTGGCTCATTTTTAGACAGGTACACCACTAACGCCCTTTTCGGCTAGTACATTGGCCCCAATGGACATAGAATGAGAGATGATGGAAGAGCTCTAATCAAGATGTTTTCCGTGGGGTCACATTTTGGGTCTGTTTTTGCTGCGGGAGGCCGACCACACGCTGTTTGCCCTTGTCTTCACGCACACTGATCGTGTAACACCAACGGAAAATGCATCTCTCATTGGCATGGCCCAGCGACCGATACGGAGGCAGTCAAGACATTGGTCGGGCCTCCATTCAGCGTTAGGAAATATCCTAGGAGGGGTACAAGGCAAGAGATGTGACCTCTAGCTCGCCAACAACTTGTACCTCGGGTTTTTTCGGACGGTCTGGCCAAACGATATCGCGCGTCGTCCAACCATGGTGTGCATACTTCATACGACGGCCGACCTCATCATCTGAGCTCCCAAATGGGTAAAGCCTATGCTTCTGTATGGTAAGGTACGGGAAGAGTGAGTATTCCTCGTCCCTTGATACGTGCAAGGCTAATTACTGAGGATTCACTTTGTCCGGCGAGCACCTGCTTCCGCGGGTGAGGGGTAACCTGAGCTTTAATTAACAAATGGGGTTGGCACGGTAAGGTTTTAGTGTGACGTGGACCAACAGCCGACCAAGCATAATGGTAGGGCGAACATAATAGGTTGGTGGCGTCTTCACCAGTGCAAACTGGCAGCATGCAGAGGCTCAATTTCGACTGTTGTGGCTTCTGACAAGTATTAACCAACTCTATCCCCATTTGCGAGAGGGGCCAGGGGTCCTTCTCCGGTACACAGATCACCCGCTCTGTCTACCTATATAGGGGCCGGCCCAGGCCGGCCCCTCCCGAATACGCACTCCCTTACGGCACTTCGGCCTCGCACCATTCATTATGCTGCTAGCTGCCAAACTGATGATCCGTCAGCTTCGAATTTGGTTGTCCCTTTCCTCCAAGCCAGAGACGACTTCATGTTGACATAGACAAGACAAAGTATCACCGAAGCATTTACTCTCTCTATCGAAGACACGGCCAGCACCTTCAACAGACATCAGCTTTCGTTGTCAGGTCAATTGATCCGTCCTGCCAAGTATTCGTCCAACTTCAAAGTGGTTCCCCCCCGACGACCAAGTATCTCTTAGGGCGACGCTTCACCTGGAAACTCTCTACGACAGGACTTCCTGCCTATCGGTGATAATCATTCAAAATGGCATCGGCCGTTCCTATTATCATCAAAAGCCTTACTCAGGCACAAGCTCTCAAAATTGCCAGAAGATACGGGCCGGACGCATTGCTCTATCTACTGCAGATACAGAACCGGCGACGAGAAGGGAAAGCTTGGCAGGAGCAAGAGGAGGCGTGTCAACAGATGAAGGATGCCTTACCTCGCTTACTTAAAGATATTCAAGCAAGAGAAATCGGGGTTGTCCCGGGGGCGTTCAACTCCACCCCGACATTCATCGAGTACTTCCAGACGGCCGCTCTAGGTACTGTTTCTCTAGCACTTCTAGATCTTGCGAACTCTATCAGGAAAGTTGGTGCAAGCCTCGAAGCCATACGATCCGAACTCGCAATTTCAAACGTTGCCAGGGTACAAGGCTGGGATAATGGTGGTTTCGGAGCGTATGTGCATCGCTTTGTCCAGAATGAGATGGCTGCCGTCGGCGGTATACCGGGCGATGCGGATCATGAGCACCATTTTTTCTATCTTTGGCACCCGGATAGCGACTGGTATCCTGCGTTTGAAAGAAGGCAGACAAGTGAGCCCCTTGGCCCTGCTTTTGGTGGCTATCACCACGATCTCGCGACGATCTGCCTGAGGATGAGATCCGACCGAAAAGCTCTTATTGCGACGACTGATCACGGACATGCTGCCGTGTTCCATCTCATCATTCCAGCCTACTATCCGCTCGTGATAGACCGGCCTGTCACCTTTGCTCATGAACTACTACCACTAGTTATTACTGGAGCCCGGCATCGAAGTACTGACTTCGTGTGGTTTGCCCTTCGTCAAAAACCAGAAAGGCTACGTCTTAACCATGTTGGCATCCTGCAGGAAAGTCAGAATCCAGCAGTAGTAGGCGGTGCAGTAGGATTCGTGGGCTGCTGGCTTGGTGCAGCGGGTTGTGCAGTTGCATCCGCCGCTTTTCCCCCTTGCGCACCAGTTGCAGGCAGCATGTTTGCGTCATTTTGGGCGGCTGGAGTGGGGTCATGGGGGATTTGTGCGTCGGGGTAATTTATGACACTGTCACTGAAGAAACGACCCAAGTTTTAGGAAATCCAATATTCTTAGATTAATTTGTCAATCTATGAAGGAGTTCTCCAGCCCAGAGCTTGCCGATGTGGTTGCAGAGCTTTCCTCGGCGGTCCCAGGACAGAGTCATTGCATTAGTATTCGGGTAGGAAGCTATTCCTGAACGTCTCTTTACCTGGTCGAGCAGGGGAATACAAACTAGGCAACACTACCAGTGAACACTATGGGAGCTACCTATTTCAATCCCCTGACCTCTACTCATGTCAGAAACCTAGGTTGTTGAATGCCTGTTGCTTTCGCTATATAAGCCAGACCAGCATTTCCCTACCTGCTCGGCGGTGCCGCCGCATGGCTGTCCGCAGAGTACCGAAGCGCACAGTGCCCACTGCCGGCGACCGAATGCAGGCTGTAGGCCACAAACATTCCCAACGATACGCGCGTGGAGGAGCCCGCAGGTTCTCCGTTAGCACGATGCTAGGTTCCGCGCCCCGACCATGGCCCGGGGTACCTTGCTGGACCCGGCCTCTTGGCGCACCCGTCCGCGCAACCAGCTGTACGCCGTGCCAAGTGTCCGCCTTACCGCCATACCCCCAGATGCCGCGTCGACTATAGTTATCTAGTGCGGCGGCATTGAGGTCAGGCATGCCATGCTGGTTTGACATCGTCGTCAGTTTCGCGACTCGAAGGGTAACCGGCGTTGGGGATGTTGATGTTGCTGCAGTAGAGTCCGAGGCGGGCGATCGTGAATCGGTTTTTGCAATTTCTTCTATACAACGCAGTAGCTCGATCGAGTCGCTAATAGCCTGAATTGACCCCTCAGGATTGCGTCGTCCCTCCGAAGGGGCTAGGGTGATGGGTGTTATGGAAGTACTACTAGAACGCTTGCACGGGACTCCTGCGGGGTAACGAGGTCCTCCCCCAGCGATGACATAATCAGCCTTATGAGAGCCACAGCATCGCCGGGCCAACCAAGAAACACTCGAAGTGGAACTTTATGTGCGTCGTCTTATGGTACTAGTTTTCAACAATCACAATGCACTTCAAAGAATCTCGCCCAGAGACGAAACGTATCTTCCACCTCCCCGCTCGAACCTCGCCTCGATGACTCCTCAACACGCGATAATCAACTGGATCGCCAGTTTATCTTCTCCCGATGCTTCGCTCGTCGCTCCAACACTACCAGAGGTAGCAACAGTGACAAGCTTCAACCACGGCACCAGCAAGCGTAAACGAACGCTGACCTCAACGTACCCGCACCAAATGCCTTCCCCCGCAACGACCTCGTGTTCAAAAGAGAAACCCCCGCCATCTACTACATCCGCAATCGAGATGGCAAATCGTGACGGCGACGACGTCGCAGGCGCGACTCCTCGGGATCTAAAGCGATTTCGGCTCAGCACCCAAAATCCCGACTCCGGGGCCCAGTCCAATGCCGGTCCCGATCTTGACCCTACACCCAAAGGCAACCGTGCCGAACCACCACCAACCTCTCGGGCGAGCAGCTTTGCCTCGTCGTCCCTGGCAAGCTATACAAGCGATCTGTCGCTTGGCTCGGGTCAGGGGACGCCATCCAAGAAGCGTCGGCGGCAGTGTAGTCCCCGGAAACAGGTCGTCCTCATGGCCATGGAAAAGGCTGTTGAGCCCGTGAGCTTTGACGGTGAAGCCGAGCTCCCCGCTGCACTAGATGATCTCGTGTCGCGGATCGAAGACCTGGCCAGAGGCAATGGAATCATTTCGCACACCGAGAAGGTTGGTCCAGATCCCCAGAAACCCTCCCTTCTAAGCTAACGTAGTATTCTGTCTCAAGGAAACACTTTATCAACAACGTGGAAAATCTCGCCGGTTCAAATGGATCAAGGAATCTTCCTTCGCCCCGCCGCCGTCATACGATCAAGCAGAATCAAGCCGCGATGAACTCGGCCCGACACCCACCCTCGAAACGGTGAACAAAATTTGGAACGACGCGGACGATTGCCAGAGCTTTCAACACTTTGAGATACAATGGAACTGTGCCGTTCATTTCAAAATGCTCGAGATGGCGCTGGCGCACTCCCGCCACCTTGGCTTCTGCATCTGGTGCGTCGCAAACCCAGCCCCAGAACCCGGTGATTTCGTCGGCCGTAAAGTTACTGACGGCCTGCAGCACCGGAGTCCAGATTCATCCCGACTACACTCGCGGCGCCAAGGCCTCTCATCATAACAAGAAGGTTGACTTTTGCGTATTTGTGAACGAACGATCCCCGGAGCTCACGCGAGCCGCTCTCACCTCTCCCTTTCAGTCCGTGAACCAAACCGAGTACCCCGCACTGCTGGAGCGCCCAATCGCCCTTTCCATCGAGACCAAAGTCACTGGACAGGACTGGGCCGAGGCTGTCAATCAGATCAGCGTCTGGCTCCTTGCACAGTGGGATGCGTTGGACGACCTCGTATTGCGTACGCAGTCCCGAGCCGGCGCTGCGCCTCCCGACGTCGATTCCGGGAACGTCAACGATCCGAAACCCTCTGCTGCAGCGGCTGCCGGATTGGTCTTCTTGCCTGGGATTGTTGTACAAGGACACGATTGGTACTTCGTTGCTATGACGCGGTCTGCAACGGGCAAGTCGCGGCTGTTTAGTCGAATCCTGTGCGGATCCACCCAAAAGACAGAGGGGGTTTACCAGGTTGTTGCGGTGTTGCAGTTGCTCGGAAAGTACATTGAGAATGAGTACTGGCTGTGGTTCAAGCAGACCATTCTCAACAATGTTTGAAAGGGTCGAGACAGAGCCGAGATGAATGGGTTTTAGTAGATGTGAAATAGGTGGCTCTCAGCACGCGGTTCAACTTCACCCGGCCCACGTCTGTATCACGTCTCGCAGATAGTTCCTTCCTTGGGAGAAATGGATGTGCTCCGCGTTGAGTTAACGTGGGACACAGCGTGAATGGGTGTCAACTTTACGTTGTGCAATATCAAAAGCGTTCACACTTCCATCATTCTTTACTCCTTGGCGTCTACTGCTTGAAAGCGACGCTGCAGACAACCAGCTCAACCGGACAGCCTCCACAAACGTCTCTACGAAACTTGAACATCTTGTCTCAGTGAAACAAGCGCTCGCGCCAGAGTTGTTGACGTCTATTCGAGGAGTGTAGTGAGTTACCAGACCCTGCCACCTAACTCTGACAACAGACTACGTGCGACTTCAACTATTGCTCCGACAAGTCCAATAGTTGTCAAAGCCATTCAACTGCGTACCCACGGCCCCGAATCACCATTCAGCCTGAATTGATTCGATATGGAAGTCAAGTTACGATAAACTCTTTCCCAAGGGGCTTCCGGGTAACGCTGAATGTCGTACGGCGAAAAATCTGGCTTATGACGTCTCGGCGATTCGCTGAAGTTGATTCTGCCTAATCAAGTTGTGACTACGTACAGTATGTATCGCATCACAAACACGCTCAACGTTCAGCGTTTCACTGACTTGATCCACGAACAGTTCTCTGGCAGCGGCAGAAACTAAAGGGCTCGACACGTGAGACTGAATTACTGCCTACTACAGTTCCAACTTCCACTCAGTATGTAATCCACGAGACATGCTAGAAAGGTGCTGAGGCAACTGCATTTGGAGGCGACGCAGAACTTACGTAAGCAGCATTGCCTGGGCTGCAGTCCTATCAGGTAGGTTTCGTTTAACAACAGCCTGCGAGTCCAGGATGACAACATTGTCTACGGGCAAATGCCGTTGCTGGTGTTGTTGGCAGCTGATGGGCTGATTACTTGAGGGTGACTACCCAGACCTGATTACATATGTGGCTTGACTGCTTACCCTGTGGCTTGCCTCGGTGGGCCTTGGTTTTTAGTGAGGTAAGCGAGTGCACCATAATCGTTGGCAGTTGCTTACATCTATCCTAACATTGTCCCGGGTTAGCGGTGCATAAAGTGCGGCATACACAATAATCTTTTGTGGGACGCGGGCTATTCCTACTTCTCCCCCGCGGGTTTCTCGGCGGGCCGAGACTTCGAATTGTGTTGGGATGCCAGGGACAGAGACTCCGTCTCCCATGCCAACTGAGTAGATGACTTCCGCCGGAGATCGGCGTGTAACCGGCGTGCGGCTCACTCGACCGGCGTTGCGGTGCAAGCACCGCTCCAGGCTTCGGTCAGCGCGACTTGCATGTTGCGTCCCGTCTCCGCCGCCGCCTGCTCCAGGCTCCGCCCCCGCCTTGGCTTACACAAGTCCACGACCCATCCGGTTGAGATGACAGTTATCTTATGTTCCACTAGGCTGTATGCTTTGTATCTCAACAGCTATGACAGCAGTCAGTCCTTGTATCAGATCAGACTTGTGCCCAAAGCCATGGGGCTCCCAAAGCTTCTCACACTTGGTCGTCAGAGTATAATATACTGGTTCGTTCCTGTTGCATGAAAACTACGCCCTAGTAGCTTTGCGGACTTTTGAATTGCCATCCATCCGGCCGACCACTCGAAACTGACCTCGCCATGTCTCAAGGCTCCAATGTGGTCCTTCTTACAGGAGCCACTGGCTTCCTCGGAAAGGTGGTGCTTGAAGAGCTTCTGCGACAGCGCGAGCGCTCCCACTTGGCTCAAGTCATCCTCATAGTCAGGGGCAAGGATGGCCTCGACGGCCGTGAGCGCTTTTTCAAGCACACCGCCAGATCCAAGTGCTTTGCGAATCTACCCAGCGGCTGGCAAGACTCTGTCAGGGTGTTCGGAGGCGACCTCGGCCTCGCTGAATGCGGCCTCGATAAAAAGGATCTCATTGGGATCCGGGATCGTGTCACGCACATCATCCACGTGGCGGGGCACATAAAGTTCGACGCCGAAGTCTCTGAGGCCGTGGAGTCTAATGTAACGAGTTCTCTCAACATACTCAACTTGGCCAAGGCCTGTAAGATGCTCCAACGACTAGTGATTACGAGCACGGCATACTCCGCTCCCCCAAGCACCGCCCCTATCCACGAACGCTTACCAACTTTGCCGGTCCCTGCCGATCGACTTTTCCATGGCCTCATGAGGGGGAAACTACAGAAGACCGATGCAACCAAGCTCACCGGTTACCCGAACATCTACAGTCTTTCCAAATGCTTGGCGGAGCACCTCCTCATTGAGCAACATGGATCCGTGCCCTTGTCGATTGTCCGTCCCAGTATCATCTGCGCGTCGTCCAAGTATCCGTCGCCAGGCTGGATTGACAGCACAGCGGCATTTGGAGGCTTCGCTACAGGATTCGCCACTGGAATCCTCTCCGTTGTGGATGGTCGCCAAGACCGATTATCCAACTACTTCCCCCAAGAATCGTATTCTGCGTTGCTACGACGGCCAACTCTTTCACTGTCGACGAGGCATGTCAGCTGCTTACCTCATTCTTCAAGCGTCACCACAGAGGCTTGCGACCCCCCAATTTCCAATATATTGGCCCGCGGAACTTCGTGTTCCATGTTTACGAGATGATATATCACAAGGTACCTTCGCGAACCATGGCAACTATCTTCCAGATCATGGGCAAGAAGCAACAAGCAGCGGCTGTCGAGAAAGCCTACCGGCTAGCGACGTCGATGAATGCGGTCTTTTCGCCCTATATGAACCATACGTATGACTTTAGACCCGCAAGGCGTACTGCCAATTTTGATAAGGGCGAGTACATGCAGAGGATTTGCGAGGGTGTCTCTGAGCACTTGGTCCAGCCGAGACTGTGAACCAACATAGGGATCGTCCATGAAATTGTAATAAGCTTAAGAAAGAACAAATCGAATTTAGGTGAAGCGACTATCGGTAAGAGTATGCTCCCACCTCTGAGAAGGAAATAACGGGTACCCATAGCCATCGAATTTGTCACAAAGGATTGCTTGCTGACATGATACAGACAAAAACGTAGGGTTGGCGTCTAGAAGTGCATAATAATAAAGGCATGCCAGGTGCCACCTGGCGGGCCAGTTCACCCGCCACGGACCTACAGAATGATTCAAACAAGACGTGCCGGACGGCCATCAGCAAGCCAGCTCTGCCCCGTACGATCCTTAGGCACTGCCCCTCAAGACGCCCGCCACACTCTGTTCCACTCTCGGTTATTCGAGTCACTAAGAAGACATGTCAGCCGTTTCTTCCCAAGCGCCCATTTCATCACCCATCAAGGTATTTTATTCTTTCTCCAGGAGGATCCGGATCGGCGCCAGGGAGAAGGTGTATGCCAGGGTTCAAACCGCTCAGGTGCCAAATCAGCTCTACAGGGAGCTTGGTAATACCGACCGGCCATGATAGTGCTTGCTTGTATTGGAACGCGGAATCGTGGGGTTGGTATAGTTCAGAGGAGCTGCGAGACGGAGAGAGCCGGTTATTTGTCTTTTCTTCTTTTTGCCTTTTCGTCACGATCTACCGGAAGGCGGGATGGAATGAGACTAATATACAATTGACGCGTTGCCACGCTACCTTGCCCGCATGTCCTATACCTCGTACCAGCCATTGAACAATCTGCGGCTGTATGGCGATGCACCCGTTGTTTACCCGTCCGTCATGAAAAGACGAGGGTACCAAGGCCCTCCCTCGACAATGAAGAGCACCTTTGTCCCTTGTGGTCTTGAGAACAACAGCTTTGTAATGAGAAGACCCATGCTTACCCAAAGGCCTGTTAATCAAGGCTCCCAAAGGCAACACAGCTATTCCTGCACAAAGACCCGTTGTCTAGGCGAGGTCGTAGAAGGGAGGGTGGAATACACTTCTTCAAACAACAAATGACCAGCCGTCGATTACAGCAATATCCCCGGCAAGCGTGAGAGTCGTTAGGTATTAAGAACCCATAGTGATACAGAAGAGTACTCTAATCAATAGGGCCAGTTCCAGCAGCTCGAGGAAGCAAAAGGGCCGTCTAGGATACTTCCTATTAATGTTTTACAAACGAGGACAATTACTTTCGGCAATGGCTTAATAGCAGAAGGTGGCGACAACCGGTTCAGGAAAAAGAGCTCAAGCTCTACCTCCGACAATCACCAGAGCTTACCCTGAACCCTGTTCACTAGTGGATTAACCACCGAGAGGCATACGGCTCCCAATTGGCTCACGGGTACCCGTGCATGTAAAATTCCACGGGTACCCGTGGAAATGACTAAGCAAACCTGCTACACGGGTCTTTGACCAATCGGAGGCTTGAATTGGGTTTAAGCTGTCCTTGATTTCATGATTTGACTACGATGCAATCTCCAGGCCGACCCTCAGCATACAACGCCTCTTGTTCGGCATTATCTCTCTCGACTCGTTTCCAGATGTCTCCCAGACCTCTCCTGCTGTTCAGAAAAGGGTCCTCTCCTTCTTCTATGACGACAAGCTCATCAACCCGTTCCTGTTCGGCTCTGTCCCAATCCAGATACGCCACCATCTCCCCCTTAAGCCAATCTCTTGACCCCTTTGAAGTGGCGCAGCGTCTACTCATCTGCTTATAGTCAAGACACCACTTATAGCACTTCTTTCCATAACGCAGTGGAAGTCCCATAGCCCTCCGATACTCCTGGTTCGTTTTAACACTTCCACAAGGCTGGGCAGCATACCAGGCATTTCTCACTGCACAATACCGCCTGTATATTGCCTAAGGTGAATCATATCTTGGCAGCCAGGGTGAAGGCAAACGCCGAGACGGTGGTGGCATCTCAAGTGGTGATATTCTGCCTTCTACTGCTCTATCTGTAGTCGATTCGACTAAGGCTGACATAGACTGTACAGCGCTCGATAGAAGACTCTCTATAACTTTCGGTACAGTGTTACAGACCGCACTCAGTGTTAAGGGTGGACCCAACGTAGGCGTTAGCTCAGGTAACAAATGCAAGTATTACAGAGGGCACACCTTTAAAGTCGTAGTATAACTAACAACATGACACCTACTATATATACTTGGGGCCTGTAACATAACTTCGACGATTTTAAAGCCACTTGGCTCTCGCCTTGTGCTTGACTTCAGAATTCTAGAGTTCTACAATTGTAACCTGGGCTCGATACGCTGGCAAGACTCCAGTAATAGCTGCGGCGCTCCTTCGCGCCGCAAATGCTAATGCGCATAGAAGTGCTCACGTAGCAGAACAAGGTTTTTTTCTTGTAAAGCCTTCAATTTTTGTAAGCATGGCAGACTGTACACACAAGAGAAGGCCCCAGTATAGACCAAGGAATAGTTTATGCCTTCCTTAGTAAGCAGCTTCCGTTGCTCTTCTACTTTGCAGAGGGCTTCATGCGATACCCAACTAAGTACTGCGCCATATATTAATCCTGAAAGCTCAACCGGTATCTGTATCTGCTGTTTGACTTAATTTGATCTCAGATCCGATAGCTGATTTAGTAACGCGTGTTTCATTGCTCGCTAAGCTTTAAATAGGTCTAACGTAGATCTCTTTAGGTGCGATTTGAGCAGAGCATAGATGCTCTTAACCTGCGAAGTAGTCACGTTCCCAAAATAGGTATGCTGATTAACCTAGGCTTTCACTAGCTTCTCCTTGTGTGGGCTAAGCCAAAGGGACGTGACATAGCCGACTTCTCCGAGATGGTCTGTAAGGTAACGCTCTTTAAATTAAGAAACATGCTCCTCAAAAGTCACCTTAGATGGCAAGCTGATAATCAGATGCCATGACTTGTAGAACTCTTCCCAGTTGTAAGTCAATGAACCTGGCGCTGCGGGGCCATTAGTTATCTTCGTCTTAGCAAGGTCGAATGCCGAACAGTAATGTTAAAGCACCACCTTGTTTGCATGCTAGAGGCAAAGAAAAGATACCAAAGAGGGAAAGACAGTCGCTACAGCATTAATGCATACTAAGCAGCAATCTGTGAGGACAACTGCCGGCAGGCTGGCGTTGCACTGATCATACAAAGACCTAACCTGCTCCAAAGCCCAAGTATAATCGTCTTCTGTTTCGCCACTTAGAAATACAAACGCGATAAAGAATGACCGTTGGCAAGCATCGACGCTAACTATGTCCAGAAGCGGCATGCCGAACTTATTAGTCTTGTAGGTGTAGTCCAGCAACATTATGTCTGGGTAAGCTTGAAGAAGGGCTAAGGAATCTGGATAGGCGAATAAGACAGCTGTAACTTGGCCATCTGGTCTAAACTGCATCTGACTCCAGAAGCCTTCTTCATCAAGTTAATTGGCAAGTGTAAAGAATAAGGTCTGCCCTCTACAGATATCTCGTTTAACGGCTGTGTTACGATCCGTTAATTGGTGCTGGCTGATTGTGACTATGTAATGCAGAACAGGGGATAATAATGCAGGTGCATCATTACTGAAGCTTTTGCTTTGTGCCAGAGTTGGTTGCCCTGACCTGCTTGTGACAGGCTGCAATATGATTGCAAATATCCCGTTAGGTTGCTACAGAGTTTGTTGTTTGTCGTATATATATCTGGATATCCCTGGGTGCAACGCCAGCATTTGATAATCCAGCTACTTTCGCAAAGTCCTCCTCTGTTGGCTTGCGATGCGTTAGGTGAGCAGACGGATGCTGGCTTAGGGGATGATTATGAGAAGAAAATCGCTTGTCAGGCCGAAGTCTCAAGCTCCATGTGCTTTTATCCAAGGATTCCTTTACAAGCACAGAAAACTGACAACCAGTTCCCCTACTCATAGTCCGTCTTTGGCGCGCTACTGATGTGCTTGGAGGACGGCACGACCGATCGCACGAATAACTACCCCACCCCACTTCCGCAAAACCCCCACTTCCGCAAATGCCGAAAACGCCGCATCATTAACACCACTACCTTTTTCAAACTATTATAACAATTGCCATATATCGCCAAACAACGCCTTTTTTTTCAGAATACTTTCATCAACCCATCATGAAGCAGTATACCGAGTATGAGCTCCAACAGACCCTTATGGATGTGGGAGATAGACGCCCTATCAGCGAGGTTGCTCGTCAATGGGGCATCCCATACCATACTCTTTATTATCGGCTGAAGGGCAGGCAAAGCAAAAATGCTGCCTATCACCATATGCAGTGATTATCCCAGTCACAAGAGGATAATCTAGCTGCCTATATATGCCTTCAAGATTCCCTTGGCAGGGAGGGCCTTTACCCATCAACAAGTGAAGGGACTGGCAGAGCGGATGATGGGCGATGGGCAGCAGCCCATAGGAAGGAAGTGGATGGGCCGATTCCTGCGGCAAAACCCATCCATAAGAACCTGGAGATCCAGAGCAATTGATGCCCGGCGATGGGCAGCCTAAACAGCCAGGCTCGCGGCGATGGGTATCTATCATTGAGTGTGTGTCTGCTGCTGGCACCTCCTTGCCCCCCTTGGTTATATATAAGGGGAAGAGTCTTCAAGACCAGTGGTTCCTATCCAGCCCATCCAGCCTATCTAGATATGCTAGATGGCACTTTGCCTACACTGATAATGGCTGGACGACTGAGAAAACTGCCCTTGAATGGCTAGAAAAGGTCTTTATCACAGGGACAAGGCCTAGCCAGCCAGATGCTGCCAGACTGCTGGTTCTAGATGGGCATTATACCCATATATCGATTGACTTTATGTGGAAATGCTGGCAGCATAACATCTATCTGTTATTTCTGCCGCCGCACTCCTCTGCCGTCCTCCAGCCTCTAGATGTAGCTATCTTTAGCCTATTAAAGCAGGCCTATCGCAAAGAGGTTGGATATCTAGATAACTGGGTTATGGATTCAACTATAGCTGGTAGAAGGGCATTTCTGGAGTGTTATTTCAAGGCCCGGGCAGCAGCGATAACGATGCACAACATCAAGGCTGGCTGGAGGGCAGCTGGATTATGGCCAGTTGCTATGAGGCGCCCCCTATCTAACCCCATGGTATCCGAGGCCCACCAGGCCAGCCAGTCCAGCCAGCCCAGCAGCCAGCAGTGGGATAAAGCTGTATCTATCATCCCATGGTCAACCCCTCATCGATCTGCTGATCTGCGGCATCAACTACACCAGTTAACCCAGTTAGGCCAGGATGGGCTGGATACCCATACTATTCGTTACTAGAAAGGTGCAAAAGGGGTATGATGAGCAGGCATCTAGACTGGCCCTTCTAGAAAGGCTGGTCAACGCGTTACAGGCCCAGTTAGAAGACCAACGGTCACGCAAGAGGAAAAAGGTCCCCCTATCGCCTAACAGCACCTTTGCCACTATAGAGCATATCCAGCGGGCCAGAAATACGGATGCCGTCGATATAGATAGTCCTGATGAGCCAGCGCATCCGAATTATCCAGCGAGACCGAACGTTGCATATGGGTGGGCGGCAAGCTTGAGGAAATAAGTGGTGATAGTAGTGGTGGTGGTGGTGATGATGGTTTGCGCAAGTAGGGGTTTTGCGGAAGTGGGGTGGGGTAGTTATGTAATCGTCCGCCGTCCGCTTTTCTCTCTGGTTGATCTCCCGGTTGTGAATGCGTATCCCCTTGTCGCCGCCCAATTGTTAATTGGTAGTATAAGTTCATCGCGCGATCCATAATCGTTTTCAGGAGGGAGACAATCGTCTGGGAATACAAATAGTGAATTTTCAGGGGCTGTATCCATCCTTTCCGGAAACTTATGCCCGAGGTGCAAAGTGCAGAGAACCGCATAGAACGAGTCAGACGCGAGACGCGTTCGTCGAGGTCGACAGTGGGCAGAATGCTTAGTCATTTCCACGGGTACCCGTGAGCCTATTGGGAGCCGAGGCATACCCCGCGCTTAGTCAACTTGCCTCGATATCCTTGCGACCCCACCAACGTCCACTGACCAGCCAATCTTACAGCATCGACGAAGCGTTTGCAGATGAAGCTCTCTACTGTTGAAGCATCAATTGAATAAGGCAACCATACAACGTAACAATATGCACATAGTTATTATCTCATCTTTCGAGATCCGCCGGCATAAGAAATGAAGGAATTTGCCTAGTGACGCGTCTTTTGCAAGGCCCTCACTGCAAGCATCACTCTCGGCGTGTTGTAGGACACCATTCATCCATAAAAGGGAACCTGACACGTTGGGCAACCAAAACCATAGTCAGGATAGTCTGAAATATAGCCAGAAAAGGCCTAGCAAGCGCATGGACATAGAGCGAGTAGAAGTCTCCGGGTAACGTGGAAAATATTGGGACGTCCATGGACAACGGTGACGGCCTGGAACAAAATTTACTGTGGAGTTTGACCGATATTACATAAGAGGTCGACTTGGAGACCTAGTTGCAATGTGCAACTACAGCCTCCAAATTATCCCATGCTAATTATCCTCCAGAATAAGCCCCGCTAGCTCTCTTTGAATTGGATCCAGAACGGTCTCGGTCAGGTTTCCAAGTGAGCATCCATGCCCAAAGCCCCAAGTTGTACTTTGATTCGGTATAGCCCATATTGGCGACCGAAAAGCACGAACTGTCTCGAGTGCCGTCGTCAGACTGTACCCATGATACGGTGGCTTCAGTTTCGGTTGTGACAACTTGTGGGTGTATAACTGCTTGGATAGAGCACCCAGCAGTATGGATGAACATTCGAATGAGTTGCATTCAGAACTTCCTTTACGAAGTGTGGTAACAAGACTTCCCAAACCCTTGACCAAAGATCCAATAGCTTCCTGCCTACGGTGGTCGATTGTAGCTGCATGAATTAGATCTGCGCTCAGCCTAGAATCAATGTCACTCACCAATAACGTTAAGGGAGATAGGCAGCTCGAGCGACGGCAACGGGGCCCGACTTTCTTGAATGGCGGTCTTCGTTACTAACTGAAATAAGTCCCGTTGATGGAAGACACTTGAGATCAGAAGCCACAGGATCAAATCCCGATTACACTGTAAGGGGATACAGCCTTTGAGAGAATCGATCCAGATGCCTGCTACAAGCTCGACGGCTTCATGGCAGCCATAGTAGTCAACCAAGACCGCAATCTTCGCTAGCATCTCCAAGGTTATCTCACGCGAAACTTTTCGATTGTGTCCATGGATGACACGCATCAATAACAGCATGGCTTGATCATCCCATTCGGAAGCCTCGACGTAGAACCGACCATCAGTGCTATCGACTGTGGCCTCTTTCCAGGGGCCTTTAAGTTTCGTGTTGAAGTACGTCGAGGCCAAGATCAAATGTCTCGAGGATAGTATGAATTTGATTGGCAGAGTCTCGGTGTCAACAGACTCAACCTGCTCGCCATTGAATGTGTTCTCTTGACATCTGTCTGGAGGTGGCATCGTATCGATGGTGAGGGGCTCTTCGCCTAAGCCAGGCTCCTCAGAAGCTTCGACCTCATTCGCGAGTCCCAATTCCTCGTTGTACATGAGCTGAGTTGCGGATACAAGCATAGGCTCGGGTGACCGCGGATTCTCGGTTTCACTTTGAGCCGATTAGAAGACCAGCGGCAACTCAAGTCAAATCTTGTCAAGAGTCGCGATTAGGAAGGCATACCATGCATTGAGACCCTGAATACTGGCTTTCTCACTGAGATCCCAGACAGCAAAGGGCGCACATGGGTTCTGGAGGACGAGCACAACGTCGCCTTCCGGGTCCAGTATGTGGCAGGTTTGGTTGGTCATGCTGTAGAAGTTGTAGTCAGGCGGGGAGAAAAGGACAAACTGCAGATAAGCTGGTAGTAGGAAAACTAGAAAAGGGGAGGCCCTGCTTATGTAGGCATTCTGGCATCCGCCCCTGCCAAAGCGGCAGGTTCAGCCAACTACGCAGCTATCGGCCTCCCGCATTAATGACAGCTAGTCCCCAAGCAATTTGCATCTTAGACGCCCAAGAACATGCTAAATTTAGCCGTTCCCTGGCAGGGGTACTAATCAAACAGATCTGTCGTTAACGCCCATTGGTTGGATGGTTAGGACCAATTTGAATCGGCCGCATGTTTCTAAGCGCTTGCTGAACGCAAACACCCTGGTTGTGGTCCAACGCCGAAACGCAGCGTTATATCGTGTTTCTTTGCGTATACGTCTTACCGGACTTTATGGGGCGCTGTTTGCTTTAACAAATCATTCGCTTACAAGCTACATTCATTCTTGCTGCCCAGCGTGACTTGCATGCAGTGGACTTGCAGCCGGTGAATGCAGCTCTGATGCAGTGGACTCGCCGCCGCGACTAGACCGTACCACGTCATTGTACATGGCTTGGCATGAACAGCCTGCTGGCCTACAACCATGCCTTAATGGGAGGTATTTTCAGAGCTCAGTGCCGCTTCCCTGTCTCATTCCCCGTCTTCTTCCGCTAAGCGTGATGAAGATGTCGCGAAAATGCCTCCCTATGCTACGATATGTACAATTCATTGCGGCAGAAGGCAGGTTGTAGCCACAATTTAGGCGCCTGCCATACTTTGGAAAACTACAGCATGGCGCAAATGGTTGTAGTTGCATTTTGTTCCACAAACAGTACAGTAAGACACAGACGAAGGGCGCCTTGATCAGCTGCATCTGCAGACATAGCCACCATACCTCTCCAAGGTGCTATTGGTGGGCCACGCACTGATTTTGATCACACTGTTAGTTGGCTCAGTGATCATCCTCGCAGCTAGCAGGCATCAATACTCAGTTTTGATAGAGAAACACGTACTCTGCCTTCAAATCATCCTCCTTTGATTCCTGATTCATTCATCCAATACTCTCTCTTCCTGCGTTGGTCACCCCGTCGCAATGTCTTCCAAGCTCGCTGACCTAGACTGCGCGCCAGCCAGACGGCATTGACGGGTGGTGTATGGGATCCCATAGGTCTGGGCTGCTTTGCGCACGCTGATGCCGCTAGAAACAGCTTCCTGCGCTTAGATAAATTCCTACGATATATATTAGGTCATAAAGTAAAAAAGAATATAAGTGGGGAAAAGAGATTATTTGGATAATAGCTGTAAAGTTGCGATTGTTATAAATGGGTGCGGCATTTTGTCCGATCCAGATGTGGGGGTGATCCGAAAGTGAGTATCTTGACTTATTGCTAGCTGCTAAGATGTAGTCTAACAGTTGAAATCCTAAAAAGCCAGTATAATAATAATAGAGAGGTATCTCTTTCGATATACTTCGATAACCCATTCGCATAATTTACAAGAATATTTGGGTAGCAAGCTCTACTAGCTGAAGATCTTATATACTGCCGAGAAGTGATCGTACAGTGCCTCTGAGTCGTTCCAAACGTCGAAGAACACCTAAGGAACTCAGACTGTCAGTTGCGGCGGCAAATTAGTCTTATTATCCTTTTGTACGTCTGCGAGTAAAGGGGGGTTGCCGGAGCGAGCCCGCTCTCAAGTGTGACATAAAAAACCGGCGTAGCCATCCAATTTTCCGGTGAGAAGCTGTTGGAATATTGCGATGAGGCTGGCGAAACCCGGGAAGAATATTTATATTGAGGAGAGATTGGGAGAAGGAGGAGGACTTGGATGATACATGGTGCAGTTGTGAGTTTGCCTCTGGCCTCGTGTTGCGAGGGAGGGGATGCTAACCAACCTTCCATGGTGAAATCTTACCCTGGGGCGCAGATGGCAACAATAGCTTTCCCGATGCTACATTTGTAATAGAAGAGTATTTATTGACTGTGAGATCTGACAATTACTCAATGTTACTGACTTTTATTTTGGGTAAATACACTGTCACAGACCGCATGAAGTCGACGGTTTACACCAGAGCCCTAATCCAACAGAGCGTTGATCACATAGACGCATCGCAAGGGCTATTGATAGAAACATAAGAGGAGTCAATCCTTCATGGTTATGTTAACTCGACTACTGCCCGTAAATAAATTAGTGACGCTCTTGACGAGTGTACTTAGACTTCCAACATACTTTGTTCCTTCAGCCTTCAATCTTTCCTCCGTACTGGGATATATGCCTTCTATTTGTGGATGTCTTGAGAAGTAAGTTCGATGGTTGATCTCACAAACATCCTCTTCCTCTCCCTTATGTTCGTCGCAGAAGTCCCGGTTGCAGAGCAAACATGTTTTCGTGGGAGTAGCTGCCCGGCTTCCATGCTTGTCGGGCCGAGATGTTCTCATTCGCTCGCATACAAAACAAGAAAGCTTCATTGCGAATTTCTAACAAGTATTTGACTGAAACTGAGATAATTCGTATGGTCTTAAATTTGGTGGATGAAGATTGTGAACTGAATGGAGGATACTATATCCGTACGGATGTGGAAAATGTCTTTACTTCGGTCTTTGCGATTGGAAACAGGTAATGTAACATTGAGAAGATCACAAAGAGAATTATGCCTGGACTATATTTATCTCCCATGTGGACGACATATGGGCTCAGCCATCATTCATTATCTGCAGCTCTGTGGGAGCTTTGGTTTGTTTGTTCGCCTCATTCAGCCCAAACTGAACAAGCTGGGGTGACGTGCATGAGAGTAGCCAATCAAGAACTGCCACGAAAATAATGCCAATGGAACAGTGTCATCACATACGCAGGCGCTGCATAGCCGCTACGTTGTTGGGCAAATCACACTTGGATCATCACCACTTGTTGCTCTTACAAATTCTGACAGTCGGCAACCGTCGATCGGACCGCCCAAAATCCCTCACCACCATGACTATTCTCCCACGTCCAACTATCACAACTTATTCAGACCTGGGAGGTTGCTTCTCCGTCCGCGACACAGGCCAGGAGAAGCACGCCGCAGCATCCCCTCGTAGCCCAAGAGGAGCCCTGACTACAGGGAGTCAGTCGGAGCAATGACCTACCCCCAGCCGGCATTCCGATAGGCAGACTGTAGGGGACAGGGCGGCTGCTGAGATCGAAGAGACACCCGTTGACAGTCTTTTCGCCATTATCATCCAACTCAGGAAGGGCAGCGCGAACAAGGGGACGGCCAGCCAGAAGCTCGTCGCAGCAAGCGCTAACCTCCTTGAGGTCGTCTTGGGGAGTAGCGTCAGTCACAAAACCATCTGTACGCCAGACTGATATTCCTCCCCATGCGTAAGGTGTCTTGCTGACGTAGTGTTTCTGCCTGGCGGCCACAGAAGGGCGCGTAGAGATGCCGTCCAGAAGCAGTACCATGACAGAAACAATAGAACTGCTAGTCCCACAAGAACCAACGTCGCTGACAAGGGAAAGCGGAAGCGGCTGCAGGACGAGGTAGAGAATTAGCCTCTAGGCTGTTTTACCTTATAGCCCTCGTTGCTGCCCTGCCTAGTACTAGCCTATTGTCGTCCTGGCCCTCAATAACCCCTGTTTCATTCATGTCGTATTGGTTGGCTGGTTTAATGGCCTGGATATGAGGTATCGCGAGATATTTTTCCCCAGTCCAAAATAACCTTAGTAAATGCCCTAGTAATACGCCTTGAATCAATAGAACGGCTTGTATAGGCATTGATAGACGGGTTTTTGGGTGGCCGAAAAGCGGGTGCTTTGACTTACTTCTTAAGACTATAGTCGTGAGATGAACCCCAGCTAGGGTTATATTTAAACAAAGACTGGCACCGCTACGCGGCTGCGACTGCTGCTGCGTGCACGAAAGAGCTGCTTACCTACGTAGACCCGATAGTGGTCCCTGCCGTGTCTGCTGCGTCGGCACCTTCCACAGACGCGGCGGCGAACGGCGACAAGCCGGTTGCCGCTTTTCACGGCACTGGGATTCGGCATTCCGGCTCCGGGAATTTCTCCGTCGGAAACGATCTGCACATTGGGGGACGACCAGAGGCTAGCTAGTTGGCGGGAGCTCGACCCTGGCACGGGTTCGTCACAAGGGTGAAGAGGGATCGCATTGGAATGAAGGTAAGGGTCTTGTACCGCGACCATGCCGCGTCGCTACGATACCCAGTTCAACCTACAGTGCGACCAGGGAGCCTTCATCCACTTCGTTCTTGGAAAAAAGAAAAAAAAAAGAAAGCTATGCTGAGAAGGTCGCAAGATCCTCCTGCTGATTGACCGGGCGTGGACACCGGCGGGCGGCTCGTGGGTATCGCTTGCAGGATTGCGGGCCATGCTAGAGCTCACTGTCCGGCTATTGACCTACACAGAAATATCGTCCACCTAGGTTACCCTTGTTCCGAACTCAGCCGATATCTTGCAAGGGGAAGCCGAACAGCTCGTTGCAGCCCAATAGCGGTTCAACTCAGAACTGACACTCGGATGAAAGCTATGATACAGGGGCCGTCGCTCACACTCACTTCACTGCTATAGGTCTTGCGTTAGGACCCTGCTGACAGCGGGCGTGGTGGGTAACCATAAACCTAAATACGAGTTGACGCGTGAACGCGTCCCGTCTCGTTATCAGACACGACGCGGGTCCACACCTGATTCGTGGAAATATCGCTACCACTACCCAATCGATGTTCCATTCTCCCTCCTTCGTCCAAAGACAGGGATTCTAGCATGTAACGGATAGCGCCCATCTCCAAGCTTATGGCGCATCACCACGATAGCGTAGTCTTCTGCGCCCATGGGTGCTTGGGTTCTTTCTGCATCGTGATATACTAGAACGAAGCCTTTATGGGATTAGGCGCTATCATGCGGAGTGAAGCAAACGCGGGCTCCCCGTGGTTTTGTTCAACGTCGCATGTTCACGTTCGGGGTCCTGGTCTGCACTGCCAGCGGCAGTCCCCACGCATACGCCAGTCCACTTGTGAGATATGCCCTGTACGGAACCCTACCTTGACAATACCAACCAGTGCTTAGCCGCTCGCATAGAATCGATGGTAAGCCAAGTTAGCACTCTAGCGATATCCAGCCAATGAAGCAGGCGCGCGTGAAGGGGACCACAGCTGTCACCATCGCTCGCTCAGCCTGATTGTGTGAGCGCAAGCTTTAACTTGGTACAGCTCTTTCCGTTCTACAAAACAAATGCCTCAGCAATGGACCTCAAGGCCAAAAGGCCGTGTCCCAATTCGAATGATGAACCAAGAAAGCGACAGGCCATCCGTCCAAATGACGGTAGTGAGGTAGTCCCTAGCGCGGTAGAGCCTGGCGCTCGGTCCGAGTTCCGTGGTGCCGGCATTCAACACTCCGGCTCGGGCGGTTTCAATGCTCACAACATTTGTATCGGTAGACCCAAACTAACAACCCGACCCCACAACCGAACCACCCCCACATCCGAACCACTATCACCACCACCATCACCACCACTATCACCACTTATTCCTCGGGCTT
>MU843771.1:0-31367 GCA_030867255.1 Colletotrichum somersetense | reverse complement strand
AAATAAATATATTATATAAAAAGAATAGAAACAGACTAAAGTATCTAAACTACTAGTATAAAAAAGATAATAAATTTAACTTTAACTTTTTTACTAACCTAATAAGGTAAACAGACTATAAGATAACAATCTATTTATTTACCTAGAAACACTAGCTACTAATTAAGAACTACCTACTTCCTTTAAAAGGTTAGAATTAAAATTTAATAAGTCTATACTTTTATTTAATATAGAATCCTAGTCTACTATATTAAAACTACTACTTAACTAAACTTTATAAACTATAAAAGATTTAGACACTTTTTCTTTTTTAATAAAAAATAATATAGTGTCGCCTTTTTTAAACAGTATTTTTTTAGCTTTATAAATATAATTAACCTTTATAAGTAATAAATCTATTTTAGCCTAAGCTTTTTTTAGTATGTTTACTTTTTAATAAAGAATTACCTTTTTAGACTGCTTTTTTTATTTAAGATAACTTACTTTATCTAGTAAATAATCTACTATACTAATATTAGTAAAAAATATATATACTAGATATAGGAAACTAACTTATAAAAATAAATTATATTATAAGTTATATTATATAAATAATATTAATAAGTATACTTACTATAGATATTACCCTTTAATATTATCTTATACTATACACTCTAATTATAATAGTATATATAAAGTATAACTTTATATCTAAACTAAAAGATCTATAAGGTATAGCGCTTATAATAAAAAGTAGAAGATAATTATTATAATTAAGGATCTAATATAGCGTTAGTAAGTAATAAAGAAGGGAAGGTTTAATAAACCTCTTATATAGGACAAACTACCTACTTATATAGACCTTAAGGATAAGGCCTTTAGAAGGGAGACCTAATATTATAACCTAATAAGTTATAGGTAATAGTTACCCTACCTAGAAAAACAGACTAGTAGGCACTATAAACTTTATATAAATAATAAAAAGATAACTCTCTAGAATAAAAGAACTATAGATAAGTTATATAGTAATAAGATAAAGTGATTACTCTATAGGACCTATTAAGTAATTACCTAGACCTACTAAGTAATTAGTAGTGCCTACTAAGCGCTTAATAGGGTATATAAAATAATTAAGACTAATAATATTAATAATAATAAGTCTAAAAGATAATATTAAAACTTATATATAGGGTAAACTTAGATACACTTAAGGATAAACTTCTATAGCGTTTTAGTAATTAACTTATAATATATTCTCTAAATACTTTTTAGTATCCTACTTAGTGATTTATTAATAAAAAGCTATATAAGTTTTCTTCTTATACCTATTAACTACCTAACTAATTACTAAGTGATTAATAGACTAATAAGCTAGTATTACTATTATAAAGTAGTAACCTTAGCTATACTATTAGTAGAAACCCTACTATTAGATTACTAACTGTAATAACTAGTTATTATCTATTATAACCTAATAAGTTATAGGTAATATTACCCTATAAGACAACCAGCAGGCGGTATAGTATTTATATAGGACTAATAATAGGCTAAGATAAGATAACTCTTTAGGTTAGGAAGAACTATAGTATAAGTTATATAATAATAAGAAAAACTAATAAGTAATAAGTAGTCTTAAGTAAAAGACTAATAACCCTAAAGGCAGTCTATAGTAAAAGCCTAATATTTAGAGATTAGTCTTAAGTATACTAATAGGATTAAGACTTATATATAAGGTGAATTTAGATACACTTAAGGATAAACTTCTATAGCTTTTTAATAATTAACTTATAATATATTTTTTAAATACTTTTTAGTATCTAACTTAGTAGTTTATTAATAAAAAGCTATATAAGCTTTTTAATAATTATTAACTACCTAACTAATTACTAAGTGATTAACAGACTAATAAGCTAATATTACTATTACTAAGTATTAACCTTAGCTATACTATTTATAGAAACACTACTGTTAGATTACTAACTGTAACACTTTAATTACTTTTATTAAGTAAATTAACCTTAATACTTACCTAATAGTATAATATAATATCTACTACTAACGTTTTATAAACTACCGCTTTAGCTGTTTTAGCTATACTAGTTATATAGGCTGTTATTATACCTATTAACTAAAAGCTACTTATAATAATAACCTAAGTTAAGTAAGAAAATAACTAGCTTAATATATAAATTACTACTCTCTAACCTGCTTTATACCTTTAGGCTAAGTATCCTAATATAAAACTATATAATAAAAGTTTAGAAACCTTTTAGAGATTTCTTACCTAAACTAAGGCCTACCTTAAGTACTATAAACACTTTTTAACTAATAAAACTAAAAAAGTTTACTATATAGCTTTATTCTTAAAGAAGGACGCCCTAGATTAATTTAAACCTACTATATAAGACTATCTTAATAATAACCTAAAAGACTAAAAAGATATTATAAAAGAAACATTTAAAGACTTTAGTAACTTTAAAAAGTAGCTTAAAGATATATTTAGTAGTCTAGATAAGAAATAAGTTATAAAATATAAACTTATAAGTCTTACCTAAAGAGGATTAGCTAATAAGTATACTGTTAAGTTTTAATATATTATCTCTAAACTAGACTAAAGAGATAAAGCCTTAATAGCTAAATTCTATTAAAAGCTTAAGGAAGATATTAAAAATAAACTAAGTTAAAATAATAGACTAAAAGAATTCTATAAGTTTATAAAAAAAGCTATTAAAATTAGTAACCGGCTATATAAATATAAGTTAGAAGAAAAAAGATAATCTATATAGCCTAATTAGATTAGTACTAATACTAATAAGAAGTATAGACCTAAATAATTATAATAAAATAACTATAACAGTATAATATATAGATATTATACTAGACCTATAGATATTAGTATAGCTAAGAAATAAAATAAGTAACCGCTATATAATATTAAGACTATTAAATATTATAACTATAGAAAGATAAGATATTTTATAAGGGACTATAAGTAACCTAAGCAGATTTAATATAAACTACTTTTAAAAGGTACTAAATAAGCTAACTTAATATAAAAAGACATACTATACCCTTAACTCTCTTAGACTACCTACTTTAATAATAATTATATAATCTACTAGGATAATAAGGAATAAGCAGGATAATACCTAACTAAACTAAGGAAGAAAATACCTAAGTAGCTAAGAAGTAGTAATAATTATATTAGCTAAACTAAAAAGAAATTTATAAGGCTATTATAATAATTAATAAGGGATTTAAAGATAAAACTTTAAAATAAAATATATTAAATATCTAAGCCACTAGACCTATAGATTTTAAAAAGTTAAAAAAGATTATTACTAACCTAAAGAATAACCCTTACACTAAGGTTATTACTATTATAAAAAAGCGACTAATAAACACTAGTAAAAAAAAGAGTATAGAAAAAGTAACCCTAAAGAAAGTCTAGAACTATACTTATAAAAACCTTATATAAAACAAACACTATAGAGGGCCACTTAAAAAGTTACTCTAACTAAAACTATATATTAATTAAATAGTTTACTGTATCCTAAAAGAATATAATAAATAGTGTTAGAATAACAATACTAATAATCGTACGACACCCAGTAAGTCAACCAGGAATAGTGCATGATTCAGTATTAAAGGGCACAGACTAGATATTCGGCCCTTGGTTAATATCAGAAAGGGGAACAGACTTTATATCTAGCCGAATGACTTAGGTTGTATAAAGCAGTATAAGGACTGTTTATACGACCACAGTAGAATAGGTTGGTTCAGTCACTAATAGATTATTAATTTACCCTATACGTTTTACTAGTATATATATATATAAAGTCTATTTAACACTAATTAGTGGTTACTTAGTAATTACAGATTAGTAAGAGTAAAGAGTTAAGTTACGTTTTATATAAAGAGTCAGTTTATATAGTATCTAACTGTAAAAAGGCTAAAGAACTACTCCTTATAGTAACCACTTATACTAAGATAAGTTATAATTTATATAAAGAATTAGTTTATATAGTATCTAACTGTAGAAAGGCTAAAGAACTACTCTTTAGGATAGCTACTTATGCTATTTTCCTTTATATAAAATAGAATAAAGAAGACTATACCTTCTTATATATATATAATAAGTAAGTAGTATACTGCTATAAGTATATTACCTAAAGTAAAACCAGACGTTATATAATTTAAAATAACTACTAATATATTAATATATAATACCTAGAGTTAAAAAGAGGAACCTGTTATAGAAGACTATATCTTTATATATAAAGATATATTAAAAGGCAGCAGTATCCCTATTATAATATAGAGATCTTAGACAGCACCTTAATACTAGACTAAGGAATAAGACCTTATTAACAACCTATCCTAAAAGAAAATTACTATATATCTAGTATATAAGATCTATTAGATTATTTACTTAAATCTAGACTAATAATAACTTAAGGATATAGTTATAACTGACTTTAAGGACTAAACACCTAACTACTAGAAATATATATTTTACTTATACTTTAGAGAATTTATTAAGTAAATTACTAAAAAAGGTATCTTTATTAATATTAAGATAGCTAATTAGAATAAACAAGTAGTTAACCTTATATAATAGCTTAAAGAGCAGTATTAGAGAGAGTCTAGCAGTTATATAATAAATATACTAACTACTACTATTAGAAACCCTAAAGTTATAACTTAACTAAATCTAGCTAAATTACTAATAAAGTTAATTAAACTCTAGGATATACTAATAGCTTAAGGGACTAGAAAGCCTATTATATAAACAACACTAACTGGAGCATAATTTACACAGGAGGTAAAGAGTTTCTTAAGATCTTAGAGTTACAGTGTACCTACACTATAGAAAGATATCTATAACCTTCTACTAAAGCAAATAGTCTAAAATAGACTATATAAGCCTTATACAATCTCTACCTTCTAAAAGGGCTAAAGAAAAGAGAGGAACTATACTAAAAAGCTGTACGATATACTCTATAATAAGGCTAAAGTGTTTATTAGTTTCTATTACTGTCTCTAGATTATAGAAAATTAATACTATACGGTTTTTCTAGATATCCTAGCAGATTATATAGAAGAGTTTTACCTACACTATATTAGTCTTATATAACAATAAGATAAGATATATAATATACTAGATATACACTTTAATACTAGTATTAATTACAGTTTATACTAGACTAACTAGACTACTATATCTTTTATATAAGTTAAGAGGGAGAATCTAGACAAGACACTTATAGAAGTACTTAAAGTATTACTAGATAAGTTACCTTTAGTATAATAAGCATTTAGTTTAGGTTTTTAAAAAGAAATAATGCTTTATATATAAGTCACTTAAGTATACTAAGGCGTACCTAAACTTAAGACTACGCTTAGCAACCTTAAGGCTTACTATATATATAAAGAGTTTTTCTTAAACCTTAAGGCTTCCTTTTAAGTTACCCTTAATAGGAAAACTACTTTATATAATATTAACTTTATAGACTAAAGGTATATCTCTAACTATAAGGAGAGATAATAATTAAGACCTTTATATAATAAACTAATATATCTACCGTTTAATAAAAGAAAAAAAACTTAACCCTTTAGGTTAAAATTATTCTATATAAATATACTAAAGAAATATTTTATATATAAGAAGGAAAGATATTAGTTAACTAACTATATAGAAGAAGAACGTAATTATATAAGAATATAGTACCTTTAGGTATACAGTACGCTTGCCTAAGACCTATATAAGGATTTTACAGCCTACCTCCTTAAGGTAGAGGGAGAAGGTCTTATAAAGGAGAAAAAAGAAGAGTATAACTTATATAATAAAGACTAACTCTTAAAAGACTAAGAAGTCTCCTAATACCTTATAATATCAGCTTTCTTCTACTATATAACTAGTAAAGATATATTCTTAACACTAAGGACTACTAAAGCAAGCCAATTTATACTTTAAGATCTATATTATATAACATACTAAGGAGAACTTTAGGATACTAAAGCAGCTAAGTTTTTAACAGTAGGAAAACCTTAAGTACTAGTATACTTAAGAGAGAACCTATATATAAAGATCTCTTAGACACTAGGTTCTGCCTATATATAATTTAAAGTAAATAACTCTATTATGTCAGTAGGGACTATAGAGATAGAGAACTAACTAGAAAAGGTTACATACTATATCCTAGACGCTCTAACACTATTCCTATTTTTATTATATAATATAAACCGACTAGGCGCTTACTTTAATAACGTCTCTAATACTATTATATATAAGGATAGTAAATATATACCTATTATATAGAAATAGGGATATCTATTCTTTAACCTTAGTTATATAAAAGCTTTAACGTTTTTTACTAAAAAGTAACTTAAAAGACTATACAGACGATTTAGACACCTTTATATAGAACGACTTTACTAACTCTTAAAGAATATAGGTTATAACAATATAAATACAGCAATATTAGAAAAAATCTAGAAGTTCTATTACTATTATTAATTATATAACCTAACACTATAACGTTTTAAGTTCTTAATTAAAGATAAGAGTTACTTTAACTATAAGATAGTTATTAATATTATATAACTTAAAGATAAAAACGTCTTATACGTTATTAATATAGAGATAAGTTTCTAAAATGCTATCTTTCTTAAATTATTATCTATATAAGATATATAAAATACTTTTCTAAAGTACTAAATAAATATATATATAGGTCTACCAGACTATATTATATATAACCTAGGTATAAATTTTATATTAAAAGAATTTAGAAATAATATTAAGATTATAGGTATATTATATAAAGAAATACTAGTAGAAGTACACTAGGCAGTTAGTAAAGTTAAAAGAGTATATATACTTTTACAGTATATATATAATATCCTTTATAAGGAACTAAGTTATAATATAGATAAAGAAGTTATTTTATAAATAGCTATAAAGGCCCTAAATAACACAGCTAGACCTTAAGGGATTATACTAACTTTTTTTATCTTTAGAATATACCTAAAGATTAATAGTAATTTACCTTTATTACATAATATTATATAAAAGGCTAAGGCAATATAGAAAGCTATAAAAATGTTATAAGGTATTTATATAGAGGTAGAAATTAATTATACACTTAACACTAGAAACAGTCTAAACCTTTAGACTATACTATTACTTCCTATTAGAAGTAAAATTCTTATATAAAGAGAAAATAAAAGATAGATAGGTCTATATAAGATCTAAAGGATTAAAAGATATATAATCACTGTAGATATAGTGAATAGTCCTACCTAGTTTTATATAACATATATTAAACCTTACTATAGGGATATTCCTTCTAAAGACCTATAGGATATAGATATTGTATGACTAACCCTATAAGAATAACTAAGAAGATAGGGAAGACTAAAAAAAGGTTAAAGACAGCCTATATAAAGATCCTAAAGGATGTTCCTAACCTAGAAGGAGAAAAATAATTATAACCTAGCTATTAAACTTTATCTTAATAATATTATTACCACTTTAAGAGCCCTATATAAAGAGTTAGACAGACTAGAGATTAATTCTCTTATTAGATAAGGCGTCTTAAAGATTATATAATATAATCTAAAGAAATATAATAGTATCTATATCTATAGTATATAAATAGTATAAGAAGTAAAAAATAAAAATAATAAGCTGTATAAAAAGTCTTAACTTATTATATAAGGCTATAGTGATAAAGAGAAAAGTATACTCCTTACTTAAGTACTAATAACTTAAAGGATAAGCTAATAACTAGTGCTTACTATTAGTCTTACTCTTATATAATACTATAACTGTAAGGGAGAGTTAAGAGACGTTATCTAGATGTATATATAATTAAAAGACTACCTTAATAGAATAATCTTTATATAACTACCTAGAGAGTTAAAAGGATAATATCTAGAAGGTATACTTTTTTATATAATTCTGCTTTTATATAGACTAGCAGAATTAGGCCTATATTAGTTTAAGACGTATATTAAGTATTATAAGGAGGAGCTAAAGATAATTTAGTTAATATATAATCTATATCTATTATATATAACAGATAAAGATAAATTTAGAATTATAGTAATATAAATAGATAACATACTTTTATTTATAACTATACGATTCTCTATAATAAAAAAAGAAAAGCTAGTAGAAAAAAAGATCTATATAAAGCTAAAGATAATCTTAAAACCAGGATCTTATATTAATTTTAATAAAGGAAAGATCTATATATATAAAAATAATAATATCGTCTTTACCTAAAAAAGATAAGTAAATTAACTCTAACTAGTAGAGGAGAAGTTAGATAATATATATTAACAGTACGTTTTATAAAAGGCTAGAGGTATATATATTGCTTCTATCTATTAACTAGAGGTATTATATAACTTAGCTATTACTGCCTAAAATAAGGGAGATATATCTTAAGTAATTAAGGATCTTAATATATAAATTAAATAGTAAAAAGATAATCTAGAAAAAAGACTTATATATATTCCTCTTAATCTTACTTATATAAAGATATATATCTTTACAGACAGATTATTTACTAATAATATAGATCTTATATTATAGCTTAGTTTTATTATTATACTTACTAAAGAAATCACTTATATAAAGACTAACTTTAAAATTAAAGGCAATATTATCTACTGAAGCTTTACTAAGTGTAAGAGAGTTATATAAAGTGTGCTTATAAGTAAGCTATATAGTATAATAACAGGCTTTAACAGCAGTATTATCTTAAGTATAATACTAAACTAAATCCTTTATACACTTAATATTCTAAAGATTCCGGTTATTATATATTTAGACTTATAATTACTATATAAATACCTTATATAACTAGATATTATAAGATAATGGCTAGGGGCACTTAACCAGGTAGGGCTCAATGGTAGGTATTGGTGTATTGTAAGACTTAAGCTTGCTGACTACTGACTGGCAAGCTCCTGTTGCTAGCAAAACTCTGCAGTGGGGCGGATTCGCCGGAACCTTGGCGACCTATCGCCGAGCCTACAGTTGTCTGTATAATCCTATTACAATTGCTCCCCCCCTACGTGACTTTGTCCCTAAAGTCATCACGTGATATTTTTTAATCGTTAATAATAACGATAATAAGATACTGTCCTTTCTTATTAAGAATAGCTTTACGGCCCCTTTGTTATTAATTAACTTATCCTAATATTTTTAACACAGCGGCCTTATCGTTATTATTCCTGGTGCGGGTGTGCTTTATGTGTTTGTTTGGCGACGCGTTGGCAAATGGTTGCCGGGTTGCTGGTTGATGTGTTGGATAGAGATATAGATGCGTAAGGTGAATATAATATCAGCCAGTTGTCTACCTTACTTTCTTCTGCCTGTTGGTTACCTAAGTGAAAAGTTTTTTCCTACTGCTGGCTGCTTGTTTTCTTTTCTTCTCCCTCCTTATAACTTAGTAACTATTCTGCAATATCTTGTCGCTATTAACGACTCTTATAAGCTACTATTCTTATGCTTTATTTTCTATTTTTTGTTTTCTTATTTTTAATATTTCCTCTTTGCTTGCCTAGTCGTTATAGAGCTATCGCCGTAATATCAGTTATCTCTTGTATTCAGATAGTGCTCTCCTATAAGTATGATCCTTATGTTGGCTTTAAGGGTCTAAAGGGAGGCGCCCCTTGTATGCGGTGCCTTTCAAGCATGTATCAAGACATTAGTGACCTCACTTGCGTTGCTGGTCACTATGTGGCCAAGTGTGTCGTCTACCAGATCGACAAGAAGAAATGTTCTGCAGTATGTTACCCTTCTATTGGCAAGCCTTTGTTAACAGTGCTGACGTTTTCTTTCTGCTAGGTCCCTTAAGAACTTTACAGTGCTGCCTAGTATACCTAGAATATAATAATATACTATTGCCAGCTTAAAGATAAAGGTAGCCTTAGCGCTTTTAAATGTGGTTGCGTTCTCCTTGCTTTTACCTGCTGTGCCGGCGTGTGGGAGCGTGTTGGCAATTATATTACTAACCTGTTAGTAGGTAGTTATAAAGTCTACTTTAAGTAGGTAACTCTTTAAGAGCTTGCTTCTAATTATAAGTATCTAAATCTAATAATCTAGTTAACAGTAAGTTTAGTAATCCCTTAGCAATCTGTCTGTAACTAATTTATTAATAGACCGGCCTACTTAATACTGGTAATAAAGATAAGATCTGATTTTAACTTAACTCTCTTTAGCCTATATACTTACATAACAATAGCTAAGCCTATACCTTACTGTTAGCAATTAATAACCTTAAGGAGTGTAAGTCTTATACCCTTAAGGGAGATAAGATTAAGCGTATTAACTCCTTCTTAGGGTTTAAGAAATTTTGCCATATAGTCGGTAAGTACTTAGCAAATAACGTCCCCTCTTATATTATTACTGTCTACAGTGCTGGTCCTATTAGTTGCAGCCATAATACTCTGACTCCCTCTAAGCGTCGCGCTCTTAAGACCGGTCGCGTCCCTGGCGGTTAAGATAAAGAAGCTTCCTCCTTATCTGACTTAGAGTCTTTAGATAACGACACTCCTCCCCTGTCTCCTTCTGAGGAGCGTTGTAAGCGCCGTCGCGTCAGCGACGTGTCGGCAAGTCGTCCTGCCTGCGCCGCTCTTGATGCCCTTGATCGCGACCTCGCGATTGCTGCCTGCGCCGCCATGGTCCTTAATCAACATGCCTGCCCTCTTACTGACAAGCAGGCGACCGCTCTGTAAACCCTTGCCGACGCACTTGACGCTGCTGCCGATAAGGCTGAAGCCTATAGCGACGTTTTTAATAAGGATGAGTTCCTATGACTCCTTAATCGTCCTAAGGTTTCTAATGACAGACCTGCTGGCGGTGGTCCTTGCGGTCCTGTCGGCGACGACTTGGCGGTCCTCCCCCCTCTGGCCTAGTGGGTGGCTGACGCCTAGGCCGCCCTTAACGATTATTATAAGGGTCCCGATGGTGCCCTTATTGCGTCTGCCTCTGTGAAGATCGCCAAGCGTAAGGCAAACCATCGCCTTACCAGCCAGGCGCATATTGCCGTACAGGCCTGTGGCGCGTATAATGACCCTGACCTCTTGAACCAGGAGGACGCCGCCTACAGCGCGTATAAGCAGCTCCTTGTCGCTGCTCTTGACGCTAGTTGTGCCGCTAGTATTAACGTGATTAATCCTTTAGACCCTAACGCTTAAGCGCGGTTCTTTTTGCCGATTTTCTAGTAATAGTTCTGTATTAGTAATTAATTCTCTAGGGTTTATATAAGGTGTCTGGTATAGACAAAAAGGTTCTTTAGGTAGCTTATAATAGGATTATATTTAGTAAACGGTTACTAATAGTACCTTACTTATCTTACTTCTTATAAGCTCTTTTTTTTTACCTTTTATACTTCCTTACTGCTTCCTTAGCACTCTCTAGATGGCTTAGCGGTTCCTAAGTGTTATACTCTATAGGCCATCCAGCCTATTTAACTAGGTATCTAAGGTTATCCCTACTGCCTTAACAGGTAATAATTTCTTTTACTTTCTAGATATTATTTTCTAGTTTTAGTTTAGGGAGTTTTACTAAACTGTTAGCAACCTGTCAGCTAGTTCTCTATAGTTTTAGGAGGTCAACTAAGAACACGTTATATATTTGTCTGTATGGTTTAGGCAGGTGTATGCGGTATACCTAGGTGCTAATTCTCTCTATAATAGCTACCTTAATATAGCGTAGTGCTAACTTTTTGTTTTTAAAGCGTATGTTCTTTGTTAAGAGCCTGACGACCTCTCTATGACAGAACTCTTTCTGCTGATGTCTTTAATTATAGTAGGTGGCTTACAGCTTAGTGGCCCTTGCCTACGCTTTTACTGCCTGCCTTCTGACTTTAGCGATTTTCTTAATTTACTCTCCTACCCTTTACACTGTGACTTTGCTGTTAGGTATATATTCTACACTTCTAGGGTGATATCTATATAACGCTATAAAGGGGGATACTCTAATAGTAGAGTGCCAGCTGTTATTATATATAAACTTAGCCTTGTCTAGTTATACTGCCTATCTGTTTGGCAAGCCGTTAGTATATAGTTATAGATACTTTTCTAGTGTTTAGTAGGTCTGCTCTGTCTGGCTGTCTGTCTGTAGGTAGTATGTAGTAGACAGTCGGTAACATATCGCCCTTACTTTTATAAATTCTTTCTAGAAAGAGCTAGTAAATAGCTTGTCCCTATCGCTTATAATCCCCTCTAGCGTCTTAAACCTATATTCTACTTTTTTATATAGGATTCTTACTATCTATACTATATTTAGTGTCTTTAGGGTAGGTATAAATATTATAAACTTAGTTATCTAATACAGGATAACTAATATATAGTTATATTTAGCGCCGTTATTATAAGCGCTTGGCGACAAGCCTGTAATAAAGTCTATAGAAATCTCTTAGAATAGGTGTAATAGTAGAGGTAGTGTCTGTAACTGCCTGTATGGCTTATACTAAGGGACTATAACACTAAGGCAGTGTTTACAGCCTTTAATATACTGCTATACATCCTTATTAATTCCTTCCTAGTAGAACTTCCTCTTAATAAGGTTAAGGGTCTTAGTGGCCCCTATATGGCCTGCCCTAGGGTCGTTATGGTGTCGGTAAAGGATCTCTATTCTTAGAGATTCTACTTATAGGATCACTAGTCTTCCTTTAAAGAATAAGGTGCCTTCTTTATTAACAGTATATATCTTAGATTTACCGGCCGCACTGTAAGCCCTTACCGATTATAACAGATAAAACTTGTCTTTAGCCTATAGTCCTTTAATAAGTTCTTCTGTCTTGGTTATAGGATTTAGTATAAATGCTGTTTTATTAGTTATAAGCTCCTTTATAACCTGACGTAGGATATACTGCTTTAGTATAGTAACCCTAGCTCTATTAGGTTCTTTAGTCGCCTAGGCGACTCCCTGCCAAGCGTTTGCTGATGGTTCCCTTGCTTTTTAGCCTTAGGTTGTAACGGCAGTAATTATTGCTAAGTAGTTAGGGCACCCTATAACCTGCTACTAACCGAGAGGAGAGGATTCCTTGCCTTAAGAGCTATCTACCTTATGGCCAGGGTTATAGAGTAAAGCCTTTACTGCTTATATATATACGTCTGCAGTTTTGCTCTTCCCTTTAAGGCTAATAATCCTTTAGCGTACATTAGGCGGCAGCTTGCCGACAAGCTGTAATTTCTTTACTAGTGTCAGGAGGACGTCTGTATATAGTACTTCCCCCTCTATATAATCTGGCCTTCTAGACAGTCTGTCTGCCAGATTCGTCTTTCCAGGCCTGTGTTCTAGGTTAAAGTTAAATACTAACAATTTATATACCTAGCAGGCAAGCCTTCTGTAAAGGTCCTATATAGGCGTGCCGATAACACCCTTTAGTGCCTAGTAATCTGTCAGGACTATAAACTTTTCTAACAGCCCTTAAAGGTAATAAGCCTAGTACTCTAATCCTTTAATAATAGCTAATAGCTCCTGCTGCCCTGTAGCCTATCGCTGCTCTATATCGCTAAGCTTCTACAACCAGTAGGCAACTAGTCGCCACTGTCCCTCTACTTATTATAATAGGATGGCCGCAATGGCCTTAATAGATACGTCTGTCTCTATACGTGTGGCGCGTTAAGGGTTCTAATACGTAAGCACTGTTGCCAATAAGAAAGCGACCTTTAGCCGATTAAAAGCTGCGTCAGCTTCCCTAGTCTATTTAAAGACGTATGATATATTTATATGTCCTTTTAATAGGGACATTATAGGTGCTGTAATACCTATATACCCTAAGATAAATTTATAGTAAAAGTTATAAAATCTTAAAAATACTTAGATGTCTTTTATAGACGTTAGCGTCTTTTAGTTAGCAATTATTTACACTTAGGATTTATCTATTTTAATCTTATCTAGGGTAATTATATACCCTAGGAATTTAACTCTCTATTAGTAAAATAAGCACTTTAATAGTTTTATAAACAGCCTAAATATTTATATCCTCTAGAGGACTTTTAGTAGATCCTTTATATATTGCTTCCTTATTATAGAGTAAATTATTAAGTTATCTATATAGGCGATATAATATATATTAAGTAACTTACCGAGCGCTTAGTAAACAAACGCCTGGAACGTTACAGGTGTATTAGTCAGGCCGAACGGCATAACCGTGTATTTAAAGTGACTATATCTCGTCTAGAAGGCTGTTTTCTAATAGTCTTTTTTCTTAATATTAATATAGTAATATATATTATAAATATCTATCTTTAATATCTATTTTACTCTATAAAGCCTGTCTAATAGCTTGCCGATTAATAGTAAGGGGTACTAGTTCTTTATAGTAACCTTATTAAGGCCTTAGTAATCTATATAGAGACACATTATACCGTCCTTTTTTAGTATAAACAATATAGGCGCTTCGGCCTTGCTGACAGAAGCAGTAATATGCCTGTTTACTAGGTTCTTAGTAAGGTATTAGCGTAGCTCTTCTAGCTGCTTCTTGTTTAGTAGGTAAATTGGCCTATATAGTGGCTTCTTCCTGGGTATAAGGTTAATAAAGTGTTCTGCCTTGCTATAGACCTAAGGTCCTGTTGCCAAACCTTTGTTAAAGGTGGCTGCCTTACTTTAGAGCTCCTCTAGGAGGGCGTCTAGTGGTTCTATCTCTGCCGGCTTGTCGCCTTTACTAGAGATATAAAGTATATATACCTATTCCTTGTTTTTAACTATATCGCAAGCTATCGCCTTAGGCTTGGCGATAGATATCGCTTTATAATACTACTTATTAGTAGCTGTATTAATCTGGATTCCTTCCCAGCCTATAGATTATCTAGATATAAGGATATTAGGTAAACCTTCTCCTCTGTCTACCTTAGCGACCAGTCGGTAAATCTTCTGCAGCTAACCTTAGTAATCGATTAGGAAGAAAGTTAACTAATAAGCCTTCTTTTAGCCTATTGCTGTTTCTATAAACGATTTAAGAGTTAGGGCTTTAGCTTTAGCCGGTTTAAGGCCTAGGTATTCTACTAGTCTGCTGCTAATAAGGTCTACCTTAGAGCATATATCTATTAACACTTTAACAACCTTCTTAACGGCCCCTTACAGTACAATTGCTATGCCTATAGTGGTTGCCTCTATTAGTACCCTTATCGTCTAAGGCGTAAGTAAGTTAGGTATAGCACTTATACCTACTTGTTTCCTAACGATTTATCTTTAACTTTAGCTATAACGTGCTGTACTGTAGCAGTCCTTTTATCTAGTTAGCAACTTAATAGCCTACTGTTACTTCTGTTATTAGATTTTCTTCTAGGGCATATAGATACACAATGCCTGGTCTGGTTGTAAGTGTAGCACCGGCTAAAGTCTGGCCGACCCCTTGGCGACTGGTTGTTATGCCGGTCTCCTGCTAACTGCTGGCGCCTTAGGTCTATCGACCTTAGCTCTCTTAGTGTCTCCTTCTGCCTATCCCTTTGGTATAGTGCAGGCCTTTAGAATAATAAGGACCTTTGGAATAGCATAGGCCTCCATGACTGCTTGCCTGTCGGCACAGGGTGTTTCTTATTGTTCTTCTATAACCCTTTACTAACCCTTTAGTCTCTTAGTGACTATAGTTAGTTAGCCTTATAGGCTATATCTCTTAGTCAGGCTATAGGCACTTTTTGCTAAATTATCTTGTCTTATAGTAAGGTTAGTAATCTAAAAAAGTATTAATAGGCCTCAGCCTTTAACTTTTCTATATCCTTTATACTAAGGTTATAATGTATTACTAACCACTTAGTAAGGTACTATAACAGGGTCTGCCTGTTACCTATTTACTTTTTCCTTAGTTCTTACCGGTAGTCTTGCTTTTAGGCCTCTAGGTCGACATGCTGTCTGTAAACAAACGCTATAAAGTCGTTCTAAACTAAAGGTTTACTAAGTCCCTTTTTATAATTACGCCATTACGTCTATAACGATAGGGATACCTTTAAAAAGGCCTATTCTACTTATTACTTTATAGTGTTTTTAGGTTAAAGCTTGTTTGCTGCCTCTATAGTAATAATCTAATCGGCCACTTAGGCGCTTAAGGATTCTTCCTTAAGAGTTCTATAATTATAAAATAAGGGTTTCTTATATTCCTTTTAACTAGATCGCTACGCCAGGCAGTCAGTAAGCTCTTATAGAAGGCGCTTATAGTGCCTTTACTTCTTGCGGTATTCCTTAACTATAGTCTTTATGGTTTCTTAGAAGTAAAATATTATAGCCTGTATAAGGTCTAAAACCCTTTCTCCTGGCGTAGCCATACTGACGCTCTGATGCGTGCTTACGCTCTGCCTACTCTGTAACCAATTAGCGACAAAAGCCTTGTCTGCCTTGCTGACGACCACTGGCGAGTCGGGCGTGCCGGGGTCTCTTAACGCCGACCTTCCTCTTATTTCTTCCTTATCGGTTCCTTGTATAAACCTTTCTAACAATAGGAGTATATTTCTACCCTCGATTAGGCGCGTCAGGCACTTGACTGCAGATAGCTGCAGCTTGTCTACGCTGGCAGCCTGTTGGCGACGTGTCGGCAAGCGATCGGTGCGTCTAACGTTGTTCTGTTTTATCTTGCTTATGCTGGTTACTCTGAAGAGATAGAAGCTTAAGAATTGTAAGATAATGGCTAGGGGCACTTAACCAGGTAGGGCTTAATGGTAGGTATTAGTGTATTGTAAGACTTAAGCTTGCCGACTACTGACTGGCAAGCTCCTGTTGCTAGCAAAACTCTGCAGTAAGGCGGATTCGCCAGAACCTCGGCGACCCATCGCCAAGCCCACAGTTGTCTGCACAATCCTATTACAGATATAACTAATAAAAAAAGACTAATAATTAATATTATAAGTCTATAAGAGTTATATAAAAAGGAAAAGATATTAGAGGTTAGATAGATTAACAGTAAAGATAATCTAGTAGATACACTTACTAAGAAATCGCCTAACTCTAGCCTTAAAAAGCTAGTTAGTATAAACACACTAAAGATCTAAATTAAAATATATATTAAGTAAATTAAATAAAAAGATTAATAATAAATAAGTATAAAGATTACTACCTTATATAATATTAATTATATATATCTAAATATAAATCTATTATATAAATAGGTATTAAACCCTAACTTTAAACTTATAAAACTAAAACTAATTTATATAACCTATCTAATTACCTAGTATATCTATATAAATTAAAAAGAAACCTCCTGCTAGCTAAGTTATATAAAACTGCTATATATAAAGAAAATCCTTTAGGCTATAAGAAGTAAAACTAATATATAAATATTCCTACTTACCTAGTACTTATTATATATAAACCACCTAAACTATTATTACCTACTCCTAATCCTGCTTATTAAAGACTATAAGACGCTTATATAAACCTAAAAAAAAACTACTAGTACTAATATTCTTTTTAAGACGCTTACTAGATATATAAGGATTTCTACCCTATAAAACAGATAGCTTCTAATAATTTAATAGACTATTATCTAACTTATCACTATTATTACCTTTATTAGAAGAGCCGCCTAGACCCTTATTTATATATCTTACTTTATATAACTGCTAAATACACTTAGTATAGGCACCTGCCTAGTAAGTAGACAGACGGTAACACTCTCTAAAACGATAGGAGCCAGACTAGGCGCACTTATTAGCGTAAGGCTGCTAGGAAGGTCGACCGCGCAACTAGACCAGGATTATATAGAAGTAGCTCTTATAACAAACTACCTTAGTGATAAAGGCTTAAACAGTAATACTAGGATCTATTTATATATTAATATTATAAGAGGGAAAACAGATTATATATTCCTCTTTAGCCTAGATAAAGTTAGTATAAATAAAAGAAAAGGATTAGTAGGTAATATATATATTAACAGTAAGAGTAAAAAGGAAGTTCTAATTCTATAGGTTGCCAGTAGATAGAGTAATCTAACGGCTGCTATTAGCATTTTAGTTAATATTAACATTACTAATAATAAAAGGATTATTTATAGCTATCTTAAACTTATATAAAAAGCCTAAAAATAATAATAATAAGTTAGTAAGAAATAATAATAAGAAAAAGGATATATATAAGGTCTTTTAGGTTACTATAAAGTTATTAATAATATATAATATGTTAGGTTATAGATAAAGTTATTATATAATTAACTTTATACGTTATAAAGAGTTATAATAGGTATAAAAAGAAAAAAAAAAAAAAAAAAAAAAGAGGGAGAAAAAAGGTATTTATATAAAAAGTAAGAAGCTACTAATTATATATAAAAGGTAAAGAAGGCGTAAGAAAGTAAAAAGACAAAAAGAGTAAAAGTAAAGTAAAAACCTTATATATAAAGCCTATAGTTATTTAAGATAACTAAACAGGCAGGTATATATAAAAAGATAAATTTAATTAGCTTAGTAAGTATTACCTTTTATTTATTATTAGAGATAGGTATATTTAGAGTTTTTATTTATTATTTAAAATAACTTAATATATAACTACTTACCAGTTATAAGTAAAGCTATTATAGGAATAATTAAGACTACCTAATTAGCCGACGTAAGGGCGTATATAATTATAAAAAAAGAAAAGTAAGTGTTAGAATAATAATACTAATAATTATATAACACCCAGTAAGTTAACTAGGAATAGTGTATAATTTAGTATCAAAAGGCACAGACTAGATATTCGGCCTTTAGTTAATATCAGAAAGGGGAACAGACTTTATATCTAGCTAAATAACTCAGGTCGTACAAAGCAGTATAAGGACTGTTTGTATAACCACAGTAGAATAGGTTGGTTTAGTCACTAATAGATTGTTAATTCACCCTATACGTTTTACTAGTACATATATATATAAAGTCTATTTAACAAATAGGTATTATAAAACCTAAAGTAGATACTATAAAGCTTATAGTAAAAAGTAAGGGTATTTAAGTAACAGATTAAAAGTAAAAAATAAAACTAAGGTAGCCTTAACTATATAATATAAGCCTACCTTTAGCTTTACTAAATTCTATAAGGCTACTATAGTAGATAAGAAAAGCCTATAGACCTAGAAGACATCCTAGAACTTACTAAAGATACCTAAGTAAAAAAAGAAATAAATTAGCCTTATATAAACAGCAGAATTATATAGATAATTATAATATTAAGAAAAAAGCATCCTAATAAGCCTATAAAGATAAGTTCCCTACTAGTATAACTTACAGTTTATAAACTGTTAGAAGTAAAAAGTTAGAATAACTCTTAATACTTCTATTTTACGTTATATTTCCTTAATTATAAGGAATATTACGTACTATATATATATCTATATATAAACTATTAAATTAGTAGGCTAATATATATTCTGATTACGTAAGCAAACTGATTACGTAGTTAGCAGAATGTTCTAGAGGATTCTTTAGAGGAGCAAGATTAGCTTTACTACTCCTCACTTTAGGAATCTAGGTTATTAACAGTAAGTTAGGGTTATTATTTAAGTAACTTAGGGTTATTATAAGTTATTATAATTCATAAGCAGCTTACGTCAGTATAGAATATTCTAGTAAGCTGTATATTATTATATAAGGGCTGGAATTCTTCCTGTTTCTAGGTCTATCTCTTTTATCTCTAAGCAAGCAAGCAATTTCTATAGTAACAATCTAACTACTATACTCTCTTTACTATTTATTTCCCTCTTCTATGTATCCTTATATTAGATATACCTCTACCCCTTATATCTTATATTCTTGCTTTTATAAGATATACTGTTATATTTATCTCTTTATATCACTTAGAGAGATAATATAACCTATTATTCTAATATAAACTAACCTTAAAAGATACTATTAAGGTATAAAGAAGTAACTTAGAATCTAAAAGTAAACTGTCTCTAGATAAGTTTATTCTACCTAGTAAAATAAAATAAAAAGCTATAGAATAACTAGCAGAAGTAAAATAAAAAACCCCTTAAGTAGTACTAATTAGGAAAAATATAAAACGATATATATAGGAATAGACCTATAGCGTCTAACTATCTTTATTCCTAATTATAAGCACTATAGGATATAATTTAGATAAACCTCTTACTATATAAGCCTATAGTAAATCTATTATATTAAAAAAAGAAAAATAACTTTTTTATAAAATTATATAAGATACTAATAAGTAAAAACTTTTATTCTATAAGATAAGAGATATAGATATTAAAAGTAAACTAGTAGTAATATATAAAGAAAAACCTATATTTAGAGATTATAAATACCTAGACCTAAAGCACCCTTTATACTATAAGGTATTTTAGGCTAACTATATCTATAATAAGTATATTAAATATAAAAGAAAGAAAGGTATTTACACTTTTTACCTCTATAGGTTTAATATAATACCTATAAGTTAATACTATACTAATAAAGATCTATATATATAGAAAATTAAAAAGTATAAATAATAAACTATCTACTTTAAGCTAAGCCTAAAGCATTTTATACTATATATAAGAAGTAGGATTATATATTAGTTATTATATATATATAATAAATATAAACACTACTATATAGAAAAAATAAAAGTATAAAGAATCTAAAATAAAACTAGACCTTCTTAAAGTAAAATAAAAAATAAGTCTTACTAACTATAAAAAGGATATAAGAGATAATAAAAGAAAAAAAGTCCTGATACTTTATAATAATAAGTAACTATAGTAATAAGCACCTAATGCTTACCGCCCTAGTTAACAGGCAGCCTATATAAGTAGTTATTAATAGTAAAGTATAAATAAACCTAATATTACCTAAGGTAGTATATTAATAAAAGATTATATAGTAATATAAAAAAGTAGCTTATAATCTTAAAACTATTTAAAAAAGAATATTTAATTATAATAATAGAATTATTTATAAAGAGACTATATAACTTTAAGTTATAATTTAGGGCTATAATAAATAAATAACCCTTTATATAATAGATATAAAAGAAGTAGATATAATCTTTAGAATTCTATAGTTATAAAAAAACAACCTAGTAATAGATTAGAGAACAAGCTAACTCTAATAGACAGGCTTAGCTATAAGGCAGTGTTATATACTGTAACCCTTAAGTAAACCTAAGTAACTAAAGATATATATTATATATATTAAAAGGATTAAGCCTATAAGAAACTAGTAACTTATATCTATAGTAGTAATTAGAAATATAATATAAAATAAGGAAAATTTAAAAGAAGACTATCTTTATATAGTACCTCTTAAATATAGATAATATATAAAGCTATTTACTAAAAAACTAGAAACAGGCTTACCTAAGTATAGACTATAGGACTATAAGATCTAGATACTTAAAGAGAAAATAATAAAAATAAAGCTAATCTATACGCTTAACCTAATAAAGAAAAAAACACTTAATAAATAGCTAGATAAAAACCTAGAAAAAGGTTATATTAGACAATCTAAATTACTAGTAAGATATCTAATTCTATTTATTCTAAAGAAAAATAAAGAGTTATAACTCTATATTAATTACTATAGACTTAATAATATTACTAAAAATAATAGCTATCTGCTACTACTAATTAGTAAATTATAAAATCTTTTATATAGCGCTAACTAGTTTATAACACTTAACCTTAAGGAAGCCTATAACCTTATATATATTAAGGAAGAAAATAAATAAAAAATAGTATTTTATATATAATAAAAACTATTTAAGACACTTATTATACTATTTAGACTTACTAATATACTTACTATATTCTAAATAATAATAAACTATATCTTATAATAGAAACTAGATATTTTTATTATTTACTATTTAGATAATATCTTAATCTTTTTTAAAGACCTTAAAAAATATAAGGAATATATATATTAGGTACTTAATAAACTTTAAAAAGTAAAACTTTTAGTTAAACTAAAAAAAAGTAAATTTTATATATAAAAAGTAGATTATCTAGGATATACTATTACACTAGGTAAAATTTAAATATAAAATAAAAAGGTAGATATAGTTAGTAACTAGCCTACCCTAATAAATATTAAGGAAGTCTAATACTTTTTAAGATTTATTAACTTCTACTAGAAATTTATTAAAAAGTTTAGTATTATTATATAACTAATATAATAACTTATAAGAAAAAAAACTAAATTTATATAGATAGAAAAATACTAATAATTTTTAAAAAGATTAAAAACCTTATTATATTAGAATTAGTCCTTATAATACCTAACCTAAATAAACAGTTTAAAGTAAAGGTTAACGCTTTAGACTTTACTATAGGTAGATAACTAAGATAATAAGATAAGTAAGGCAGGCTTTACCTTTATACCTTTTACTTAGAAGCACTTTCTAAACTAGAACTAAATTACTAGATCTATAATAAAAAGCTAATAGCTTTTTTTTATACCTTTTAAAAATAGAGACTATACCTACTAGGAATAAAAAACTAAGTTATTATCTACTTAGACTATAAGAACCTTATATATTCTACTACCTTTAAGTTCCTTAATAAAAAATAAATATAATAGTTAGAATTTCTATTAAAATATAACTTTAGAATTATCTATTATAAAGGAATAGAAAATAGAAGAGCTAACGCTTTTAGTAAAAAAATAGACTTTAAAGTCTAAATACTAAAAGAAATAAAGGTTATCCTTAAGAATAAAAATAATAGTAATATTATACTAGCTTAAAAACTTATTATAATTAGCAGATAAATTAATACTAATATAACTAGTAAGATAATAGCTAAGTAGATCTATAAGATATATAGTACTAAAGTATATAGACACTAAGGCTGTTACGCTATAGAATATCTATTTCCTAGGGAATCTACTAGATTACATACAGACTAACAGACCGGTAAATTGTCAGTCAGCCGCCTAGGAATTATAGGGATATTAGCAGAGAATTTTCTACCTATTTACTGTAAATTCTATAGGAATCCCTAGAGAATTATTTAACCGTTTAGCCTAGAATCCTCTATAATTTATAGGTAGATCCCCTGCCTATTAGGAAAGAAAGGGGTATTAAATTTATAACTAATGTACTTATACTAAAGTGTAATAAATAGTAGTATAACTATTATTACTATTTAAAAAAGTTCTCTTTATTAATAACTCTCTAGAATAAAAAAGAAGAAAGTAAAATATAAAATATAACTTTAGCTTTTCTTTAGTTCTAAAAGACTACAGTAAGATAAAATCTTTATTTACTTCTTATAATAAACCTAGTAAATAGGACGAAATAGAATTAATATCTAGTTTCTTTCTCTATTACTTTAGTCTTATCTAGTAAAACCTATATAAGCTAAAGGTATTATTTATTATTATAGATAGAATTATCTATATCTACTTTCTAATTATTATAAAAGTAACCTTAGTTCCTTCTATTAGATCTATTTTATATAGCCTAACTTACTACTACTTACTTATAACGTTAAGAATCCTTAGATAAATTACTTACCTTACCTAAATAAGCCTTTCTACTAATAACTTATTAACAGCTATAAAGTAGCTATTTATTTCTAGTAAAATTAGAGAAATACTTAATAATCTAGCTAAAAAGTCTAAAGCGCTATAAGGAAGCTATTAATTCCTAGGTAAAAAAAGATAAAGTATTTATTAAATCTATTTAGATAAAGATTTATAATAAAATAGAATAATTATAGTAAAAAGACTAAGAAAAAATAGACTTTAGTTAATATATTTATTTTTTTATCTTAAAGGAAGAAGAAAAACTACTATCTACTTTAAAAAGTAAAAGCTAAAAAGACCCTAAAGGACTTAAACCTTATAATATATATAAAATACTAAAGTATTTTAATATTAAATCCTTATATCTGAAGACAGTAGTCTAAAACTCTCTATAAAATAAACTATTAAAAAAAAAAGTAAAAAAGTAAAAAATAACCTAAAAGCTTTTCTATATAAAGCTAAAAGTAAATCTTAAGCTTAAAACTAAGAAATATAAGATCCTATAGTGTTTATCCTTACTACTAAGCTTAAGTCTATTTAGAAATAATTAAAGGAAATATAAAAAGACTAATATTTCTAGTATCCTAGCTAAAGAATACCTTACTATAGAAAAGGTAGTAATAGAGGTTAAAAAGGAAAAAGTAGATGTTAGCTGTCCTCTAACCTATAATAATAAAAGCTAGATCTTCCTCTAGACGACTTTAGTAATTTTTTAACTAATAACCTTTCTAAAGAAAAACTAAGTAAAGCTTTCTCTAGTTATAGGTCTAGTCTATTTAGATTTTAATTAAAAGAAATTAGATAGTTTAATCTTTTATTATCCTTTATAAATAATAATAATAGTTACCTAGTTAGAATTAAGACTATATATATAGATATATACTAGTTTTTAAATTTAGCTAAATATTATATATAAGTATTAACTGGTTATTAACTAGTAGTTACTAGAAACCTTTACTTTTACCTTAAAGGAATAGCTAATAAATAGTACTATAGAGACCTAGATAATAAAAATCGTTAAGACCTTATAGACCCTTATAAAGGCCTTAACCTTTAGGTATATCTGCTTATTAAAAAACTTAAGATTCTATATAAAGTAGCTAAAATAAAACTCTATAGGCTAAAATACACCTTAAAAGATTTAAAAAACTATATAGATATTTACTACTTTACAGCTTAAGTTAAATAACTAGTATAAATAGTAAAAAAACCTAAAAGCTATTATTTAGTTTTAGTTTATAATAAAATAGATCTTAATCTTATTACTAAAATACTTAAGCTAGATAGTAAAATATACTAAACTTAATAGGTTTAATACTTAATATCTTACTAAAAATATTATTAATAAAATATTAAGTAAAAAGCCTAAAAAAGCTTTTAATAGAGAAATCTATTAAAAATAGGGAATTAATAGGGGGGCGTCGCAAATTGATACAGGGGCGTCGTTCTTATAGGGGCGTCGCCTTCTGTTTATCTGATTGGTTAAAAAAAAAGAGTATATCCCTATAAAGGCGGTAAGGGTAATTATACTAACACTGCTATTCCAGTATTCTATTCCACTATTGACTAATTACCCTTTACGGCCATAGGAATCAGGCCCTATAAGGGGGCCCTTTTCACAGCCGTAGGAAACAGGCCCTGTAAGGAGGTTCTTTTCACGGCCGTGAAAAGGGCCCTTCTCATGGAGCCTGTTTCCCATGGCTGTGAAAAGAGCCCTTCTTATGGAGCCTGTTTCCTATGGCCGCGAAAAGAGCCCTTCTTATGGAGCCTGTTTCCCATGGCCGCGAAAAGAGCCTTTCTTATGGAGCCTGTTTCCTATGGCCGCGAAAAGAGCCCTTCTTATGGAGCCTGTTTCCTATGGCTGTGAAAAGAGCCCTTCTTATGGAGCCTGTTTCCTATGGCTGTGAAAAGAGCCCTTCTTATAGAGCCTGTTTCCTATAGCTGCAAAAAGAGCCCCTCTTATAGGGCCTGTTTCCTACGGCTGTAAAAAGAGCCTCTCTTATAGGGCCTGTTTCCTATAGCTATAAAAAGAGCCCCTCTTATAAGGCCTATTTCTTATAGCTGTAAATAATAGACAGGCTGTAATATATACCTTTATAAACTTAAATAAAACTAACTATAATCTAATATACTTACTATTTAGCTACTTTCTTATAATATAGTTATAAGGATTTATTATTACTACTAACTATTTCCTACTGACTTTATATCCTCTAAATACTAGGCTAAAGTAGTTATCTACTTATATAATTCCCTATTATCTTTCTGCTATTAAGAACACTAGACTAGCTTCTTATTTATTACTAGGATAAGGTTAAAATTTAGCCTTAACTTAGTTAACTTACCTCCTATATAGACCTAGCTAGTGTTAACTTATTCCTACTTTTAGGTAGGTAACCTTACTTCTTACTACTTATACTTTAGCTTTTACTAGGGGTATAACTTTAGCTAGTTAAATAGCCCTCTCTAGGTAAAGCTAGCTGTAATAAGACAGGCTGTACTATATTCTTTAGCCTATTATAAAGGGATACTGTAATCTTTAGATTAAGGATCTAGCAGTATATATTAAAAGAAGACGTCTCTTAAAGATACTACTAGAGGTATACCTCCTACTTACTAAATATTATTAAATTAAGTATTTTTATAAAGATTTTATAATAGTATAAAATATTAAGCTTAGTTAAAATAGTATAGTCTAGACTATATTCTCTAATAGGGGCTAGAAATAGTCTCTTACTAAAAGGTATTACCTTTTTTATTAGCTGGTATTACTTTCTAATTAGTATTAAACACTTTAAGAAAAGTATTATCTAAAGTTTATTAAAAAGCTTAAAGTAAGTACCTATATACTCCTAGCTTCTAAAGACTTTATCCTTAGTATAAGCTTACCTAAAGCGTAACTTCTAGTTACTAATTATAGCTTATATAATATTAATAAGTTAATATAAGTAACTAAAACTATTTAGAAGATAGTCCTTAATATTATTATTACTTAACTTTATACTAAACGTAATATAAATACTAAAGTTCTAGTATTTTTAGATAAAGTAGTAAGCCTATTATACTCTTAAGGGTAGGTATATTATATAGAGATACTAAAGGATAAAGCGTTAGTTAATAAACTTTTTATAAAGCTTAGTCTAGGCTTTCTTAAAGGTATACTTACTCTTAGTAAAAATAACTAGCTTCTATATTATAAAGACCTTATAATATATATAAAGGGGTAGCTTATCTACTAGTATAGTAATATAGGCCTAGTCCTTATTACTAAGCTAGGCTGTTACTTATATTAGTAGCTAATAGGCCTTATTGTTAGACCTACTACTATCGCTACTATAGGTATAGTCTTTAAGCTACTTTTACTTAGCCTTAAGTATAACGTTTAAGTTAATATAGTAGATATAAAGTTATTACTAGACGCCTAGAAACTGCTTATTTAGTATAGCCTTTATCTATTTATTATAGTCTGTAATAATAATAGTAAGGTAACAGACTAAGTGTTAGTCTATAAGTTAATAGATACTTACTAAAAGAAACTAAAAACCTTCTAGCCTCTTGTTATTAATAAGGCTAAATACAGCGTTATAAATAGAGCTAAGGTAGGTCTATTTAGTGGCCTAAAAAAGTAAAAGTTTAAAGCGATTAGTGTTATAGGTATTATTAAAACTAATCACTTTAGGGAATTACTTCTATATTTAGAGACAGTAAGAAAAAGTCTAGATAAGGCTAATAAGGCAGTCTGGCTTATTATCTGCCTACTTTACTATATATAGGATATCTTGCTTATTAAACAGCTTAATTAAAGCTGTAGTTAGTAAATACCTATCTAACTTCTCTTAGTTTATATAAGCTTTAGCGTTATAAATATCTTATTAGGTAAATAAAGAATCTAGAAACTACTCTTAAATAACAGTATATATATTATATACCTAAATACTAACTTATTAGCTTGTTATATTAACTATATTTATTATAGGCTAGGTAAGCCTGTAATAAAAAGGATATATAGAGGCTTTAAGGCTAAGGCTATAGTTATACTGACTATACTAGGTTTCTAGATAATAACGTAACAGCCACTTGCCCTCCTCTTAAGCCTTTATAATAACCTACTATTAATAACTGTATTTCTAAGATATACACTATTAAATACTATCACCCCTTAGCGGTTTAGGGCTTCTAAATTGGTTATATTAAAAGGTATAATATATAATTTAGCCTTAAGCTCTATATTAGTTCCTTTTTATAATACTAAATCTATTAGCCTTTATAAAAGTATTAACTTAATTAAAGAGGGCGTTAAAGGTTTATTTTAGATTACTAGGTATTAGTAGGTTTAGAATATTAGATATAAGAGGAAAAAAGGATTAGTTGCTTAAGGTATAGTAAGAGGCTACAGTTTAGAAAAATATTTTGCTTTAAAGAGAGGATTATCGTTAGGATAATAAGTAAGGTAGTAGATTAGCTTAAAGACCTTATCCTTCTTACTATTAATAGATATAGTCTTATTATTAAAGAAGTACCGTTATTAGCTATTAATTAGTCTTAACAACCTATTAAATAAGGTTAAAAGCACTATTAAACTGCTATATAGTAGGTTAAAGAGGTTACTAGGACTATTTACTAGGGGGGGAGAGGCTATACTCTAGAGAAAGTTAAGAGAGAACAGTCTGTTAAGTTTTTTTTATCCCCTTAAGGAAATAGTAAGTAAGGTAGAGTGTCGGCTCTATATCAGGATAATATAGTTTATAATATAAAAAAGGTTATATATCTTATAGTAAGCTTAATAGAAGCTTAGCTATAAGGTCGTACTGCCCCTTAAGATTACTAGCTCTATAGAACTAGCTGACACTAGGACGGCTGCTTTTAGAGAAAAAAGATAATAGTAGGTAGCCAGATAATAGTAATAGGTTATAATTAATTACTAGTTACTCTCTTAAGATATAACCTATAGTAGGAGGGTAAGTAGGTTAAGTTTTATGCTATAGAATATATTATAAAGCTATTATAAGTAAATAGTATAAATAAAACTAAAGTTAGATAAATTAACCTTATTATAAGGAGGTATAGAAAAAGGAGAGCTACCTTCTGTAGGTCTAGCAGAATTTAGCTGCACTAATAATATTTTTTTAACTAATTAGGTAGACAGAAGGCGACGCCCCTATAAGAATAACGCCCCTATATTAATTTATAACGCCTCCCTATTAATTCTCTAAAAATAAGCTAATAATAATAAAGCTAATCTATAATAGAAAGCTAGCCTAAAAATAAAAAAAGTTATTATATAGTATTTAAAATCTATAGCGTTTAAATTATATAATCTAGCTAATTAGCTAAAAAAGCTTAAAAAATAAAAAAGACTATTAAAATAATTACCTTATATACTATATTAGAAAGCTAGTAATAGAAATACTAAGCTAACTTAAAACCCTAAGTTATTACAGCTAATTGACTGCTATATCCCTAAGTACAGTATAAACTATAAAAAAGACTATATTAATATTAAAATACTAAATAATAATAGAACTATAAATCTAGCTACTTAAAAAGAATAGATAGATAAAGGATATTCTATACTTAAATCGTATTTAGCCTCTAAAGCGCCTAATAATTTACTATAACCTAGTATAAAAGATAACTCTAGGGATTCCACTAAATTAACTAAATATATTAACTTTATTTTAAATATAAACTTAACTAAAGAACTTTAGGCTATACTAAAATATAAAAATAAATACTATCTTTCTTTAGCTTATAAATATTATAAAATAACTATAGAAAGGAAATAATACCTCTAAAAAAAGTATACTTCTATATATAAAAAATCTATTAATTACTAACTAAATCCTACTTACTTATAAAGCCTACTATAGGTAGAAACTAATATATACTAAATAGTATATAACTATTTATATACTAGAATATAAGTAGATATAAGAGATAGATAAAAAAACCTAGATCTATATAGACAGTAGGTTTTTAAGATATATTATCTCTTAAAAAATTCTTAAGAAAATACCTATTTATAAGTTTAACCCTATAGTCTAGAGGTAACCCTAAAGAATAGGTAATTTACTAACGTTAAGGTAGGCTAAATTCTAGCTGAAAGTATAAGGTAAAATTAACAGTTAAATATATAAGGCGACACTCTATATATAAGGCTATATAGTAAAGACTTTACCAGTAGGAATATTAATTAGTTAAGAATTTAATATATTAAACTAAGTAAATATTCTTAACTTATAAGGTATTATCTAAATTAGGTTCTATAATAGGTTAGAAAATCCTACTATAATCTTTACTAAATATAGCCTTATTTCTTATAAAGTAACTTATATAAAAATATTATTATTTTACTATTAACTAAGATAATAATACCTATTTAGTATATAAAAGGTTTTAAACCGATTAGCTTTTATTTAGGCTTAAGTAAAGGTAGTAAATAGATACTTTAATAGGTTAATTACTATTAGTACTTATAGTAAATAATATAAATATACTAATAGAATTATAGTAGAATTAATATATAGGAACTTTTACCTACTTATAATATAATATAAATTATTTAGTAAATCTGGCAGGCCGGATACTAATTCTATTAAATAATCTTAACTTAGAAAATATAAACTGTAAAACTATACTAAAAGATAATAATATCTTTTAGAAACGCCTGACTATAGATTAAAAACTTAGTATTAAGTAAGATAAATCTTATAATTTAATAGTAACCTTTAAAAAAGTTCCTATATATAATAAAAGCCTAGAATTTATTTTATAAATAAGTAAAATAATTAGTAACTTTCTAACTTTATTAAAACCTACTATAGGATATATATAAGTAAAACCTAAAGAAAAAATAATAATTCCTCTTATGAAAAACTACTATAAGTATAAGCTTAGTTAATAACTATGCCTATATAGTATTAAGGACTAGGAATTTCTTAATAAAATATTAGACGATATATATACTAAAGACTAAATAGTATAGGCTATTTAACTAACGCTATTTAGAGCTTTAGTATTTATAGTCTAGAGAATAGTAAATAGTAAACTAAAAGTAAGAATAGTAGTAGATTTATAGACACTTAATAAGGCTACTATTTTAGATACCTATCTAATACTATTATAATTAGAAGTTATCTAAGAAATATATAGTAAATATTTTACTATAGTAGTTAATATAAAATAATTTTTAATTAATTTCTAGTAAAAGAAAAACACTAAGAATACTTAACTGTAGTAAGCTACTAAGGCTAAGAAAAAGTAATAGTAGCCCTAATAGGATTTAAGAATCTACTAGCTTACACCTAACGATTTATAAATAATCTCTTTAGAGACTATAAGGATTTTATATAGTTATTTATTAATAATATTATTATTTTTTTATATACTGTTAAGGACTATATAAAACACTTATATACTATTTTTTAACTATTTATAAATATTAACCTATTATTATCTCTAACTAAATCTTTTATTAGGTTTTTTTTAATCTAATTACTTAGATTAAAAGTAAATACTTTTAGATTAAGTAATACTAAAGATAAAATATAAGCTTTTTACTATAAATAATTCTTATCTAATCTAGCTTCTCTAGAAAAATAAATAGGTTTTACTAGCTATTTATAACACTTTATCTTAAGGTATACTGTTAGAAACTAACTATTATAAGCTTTAAAAATATCTCTATTAGCTAAAGCTAGAAAATAAAGAATTACTAAAAGAGCTAAATAAGAAAACTTTTATAAAAATATAAGTATTATACTAATAAAAGCCTAAATAGACAGCTTTATAGATATAAAGTAAACACTTACTTTAGATATAGCTTTATTTTATTATAACCTAAACTGTATATTATTTATCTAACTAGATGCTTCTTATAACTATAGATTTAAAGCTATACTTTTTTATTTAAAAGAAAATATAGACTA
>MU843770.1:0-31378 GCA_030867255.1 Colletotrichum somersetense | reverse complement strand
AAGATTTATCTTACTTAATATTTAGTTTTTAATCTATAGTTAGGCATTTTTAAAAGATATTACTATCTTTTAGTATAGTTTTATAGTTTATATTTTTTAAGTTAAGATTATTTAATAGAATTAGTGTCTAGCCTACCGGATTTACTAAGTAAGTTATATTATATTATAAGCAGGTAAAAGTTCCTATATATTAATTTTACTTTAATTTTATTAGTATATTTATATTATTTACTATAAGTACTAATAGTAATTAACCTATTAGAGAATCTATTTACTACCCTTACTTAGGCCTAAATAAAAGCTAATTAGTTTTAAACTTTTTATATACTAAATAGGTATTATTATTTTAGGTAATAGTAGGATAATAATATTTTTATATAAGTTATTTTATAAGAAATAGGGCTATATTTAGTAAAGATTATAGTAGGAATTTTTAACCTATTATAAAAGCCAATTTAGATAATACCTTATAAGTTAAGAATATCTACCTGGTTTAGTATATTAAATTCTTAGCTAATTAATATTCTTACCGGTAAAGTCTTTACTACCTAGCCTTATATATAAAGTGTAGCCTTATATATTTAACTATTAATTCTACTTTATACTTTTAGCTAGAATTTAGCCTACCCTAACGTTAGTAAATTGCTTATTCCTTAGAGTTACCTCTAGACTATAAGGTTAAACTTATAAATAGGTATTTTCTTAAGAATTCTTTAAGAGATAATATATCTTAATAACCTATTATTTATATAGATCTAGGTTTTTTATTTATCTCTTATATCTACTTATATTCTAGTATATAAATAGTTATATACTACTTAGTGTATATTAGTTTTAACTTATAGTAGGCTTTATAAGTAAGTAGGATTTAGTTAGTAATTAGCAGATTTTTTATATATAGAAGTATACTTTTTTTAAAGGTATTATTTTCTTTCTATAGTTATTTTATAATATTTATAGGCTAAAAAAAGATAATATTTATTTTTATATTTTAGTATAGCCTAAAGTTTTTTAAATAAGTTTATATTTAAAATAAAGTTAATATATTTAGTTAACTTAGTAGAATCTCTAGAGTTATTTTTTATATTAGGTTTTAGTAAATCGTTAGGTAATTTAGAGGCTAAATATAATTTAAGTATAGAATATCTTTTATATATATATTTTTTTTAGGTAGCTAGATTTATAGTTTTATTATCGTTTAGTACCTTAATATTAATATAGTCTTTTTTATAGTTTATATTATCTCTAGGGATATAGCAGTAGATTAGCTATAATAACTTAAGGTCTTAAGTTAGCTTAGGATTTCTATTACTAGCTTTTTAATATAGTATATAAAGTAATCGTTTTTATAGTCTTTTTTATTTTTTTTAATTTTTATAATTAATTAGCTAGATTATAAAATTTTAAATACTATAGATTTTAAGTATTATATAATAACTTTTTTTTTCTTTAGGCTGACTTTTTATTATAGATTAGCTTTATTATTATTAGCTTTTTTTTAATAGATTTTTATATTAAAAGCTTTTTTTAGGCTTTTTACTTAATATTTTATTATTATCTTTTTTAATAAGATATTAAGTATTAAAGCTATTAAGTTTAGTTTATTTTACTATCTAGCCTAGGTATTTTAGTAATAAGATTAAGATCTATTTTATTATAAACTAAAGCTAAATAACGGCTTTTATATTTTTTTACTACTTATATTAGTTATTTAACTTAAGCTATAAAATAGTAAATATCTATATAGTTTTTTATATCTTTTAAGGTATATTTTAGTTTATAAAGTTTTATTTTAACTATTTTATATAACATCTTAAATCTTTTAATAAGTAGATATACCTAAAGGTTAAGGCCTTTATAAGGGTCTATAAGGTCTTAATAATCTTTATTATCTAGGTCTCTAGAGTACTATTTATAAGTTATTCCTTTAAGGTAAAAGTAAAGGTTTTTAGTAACTGCCAGTTAATAACTAGTTAACGTTTATATATAACGTTTACTAAGTCTAGAAACTAGTATATATTTATTTATATAGTCTTAATTCTAATTAGGTAACTATTATTATTATCTATAAAAGATAATAAGAGATTAAACTATCTAATTTCTTTTAGTTAAAATCTAAATTAATTAGACCTATAACTAGAGAGAGCTTTACTTAGTTTTTCTTAAGGAGGGTTATTAGCTAAGGAATTAATAGAGTTATCTAAAGGAAGATCTAGCTTTTATTCTTATAGGTTAGAAGATAGCTAATATCTACTTTTTCCTTTTTAACCTTTACTACTGCTTTTTCTATAGTAAGGTATTTTTTAGTTAGGATACTAGAAATATTAGTCTTTTTATATTTCTTTTAATTTTTTTAAATAGACTTAAGCTTAATAGTAAGGATAAACACTATAAGATTTTATATTTTTTAGTTTTAAGCTTAAGATTTACTTTTATTTTTATATAGAAAAGCTTTTAGGTTATTTTTTATTTTTTTACTTTTTTTTCTTAATAGTTTATCTTATAGAAAGTTTTAAACTATTATTTTAAGCTATAAGGATTTAATATTAAAATACTTTAGTATTTTATCTATATTATAAGATTTAAGTCTTTTAAAGTCTTTCTAGCTTTTATTTTTTAAAGTAGATAGTAGTCTTTTTTTTTTCTTTAAAATAAAAAAATAAATATATTAACTAGAGTTTATTTTTTTTTAGTTTTTTTACTATAATTATTTTATTTTATTATAAATCTCTATCTAAATAGATTTAATAAATACTTTATTCTTTTTTACTTAAGAATTAATAGCTTTTTTATAGCACCTTAAATTCTTTAGCTAGGTTTTTAAATACTTTTATAATCTTACTAGAAATAAATAGCTATTTTATAGCTATTAATAAGTTATTAATAGAAAGGCTTATCTAGCTAATATAAGTAATTTATCTAAAGATTCTTAATATTATAGGTAAGCAGTAGTAAGCTAGATTATATAAAATAAATCTAATAGAAAGGACTAAAGTTACCTTAATAATAACTAGAAAGTAGATATAGATAATTTTATTTATAATAATAAATAATACTTTTAGCTTATATAGGTTTTACTAGGTAAGACTAAAGTAATAAAAAAAACTAAATATTAATTTTATTTTATCTTATTTATTAGGGTTACTATAAAAAGTAAATAAAGATTTTATCTTACTATAGTCTTTTAGTACTAAAGAAAAGTTAAAATTATACTTTTATATTTTACTTTTTTATTTTTATTTTAAAAAGTTATTAATAAAGACAGCTTTTTTAAACAGTAATAATAGTTATATTACTATTTATTATATTTTAATATAAGTATATTAGTTATAAATTTAATACCTCTTTTTTTCTTAATAGGCAGGGGATCTACCTATAAATAGTAGAGGATTCTAGGCTAAACGGCTAAATAATTCTCTAGGGATTCCTAGAGAATTTACAGCAAACAGGTAGAGAATTCTCTGCTAATATCCCTATAATTCCTAGGCGGCTAACTGACAATTTGCTGGTGTGTTGGTCTGTGCGTAATCTGGTGGATTCCCTAGGAAATAGACATTCTGTAGCGTAACACTTATAATATATTTCCTAAATACCTTTTAGTATCTAACTTAGTAATTTATTAATAAAAAGCTATATAAGCTCCTTTATACCTATTAACCACCTGACTAATCACTAAGTGATTAACAGACTAACAAGCTAACATTACTGTTACTAAGTATCGACCTTAGCTATACTATTAGCAGAAACCCTACTGTCAGATATCTGGCCGTAACACCATTATGACTGCACAGGAACTGCGGTTAAACGTAAGGATGTAAATAAAGGTCTATTATCACAAATATTTCAATGCCGTTAGTTAGGTCCTTAGATTCCATGTTAGCTAGGGATGTAAATAACATAGTTGTAACAAGAAAGGAAGCTACACCTAAGCTATATTCATGCTGTCAGTTAGTATAGGAAAAGATCTGTTTGGGGATTCAAGATTGTATTGACTGAAGTCAATACTTGCCCCGCTTATGTAACGCGGATCTGCATCCTCACTTCCGCAACCTTACGTGAGAAGAGGGTATTTAGCTCAGCTGGATAACTAACACCCCCAGGTAGCTAGCCACCAGCAGCCTTAGAGTCTGGGACCAAATGTACAGGGCAATTTTAATAACAACATTGAAATCAAACCAAAATGGCAAGAATTTGAATCAAGTTTCGTTACAAGCCTTGAAACTAAATTCCCTTTCTATATAATAACGTACAACGCTTGTGCACTCTTTAAACACTGCGATACAGTTAATTACCTAGCCAGGTCAAAAAGGCTCAATTATATAACATAACTACAGAAAGACTATTCTTATATATACAGGTGAGATGCATGAGTAATGAGCGAAACGCCACGTGATAAAGCACATAACAAGACTGGTACAGGTTGTGGAAGGTGGTTGAAGCTATCGTGACACCTACGTCCGCAAGTGACGAAGTCAACTCAGCCTTGACCCTATTTCCCGCACCTTGGGACGTCGACGTTTATTTGCAAGACCTAGGAATATACAGCCATCTATATCAAGAAGGTTTCGGGGTTGTCGTTGAGAAACTGCATCGCCTCGACTCGCCAGTCATCTTTTACCACTTCCGGTCCGTCCTCCCTGAAGTTGTACGTGTCCAGCCCATCATTGGTATACCTCGGCCACTCTGCAAAGTCCAGGCCGTGATTGTTCGGGTCCAGGGTTCGAATAAAGGAAATGGCGGTGGCCTGATAGGCCTGCGTGTTCTTGCTTAACGCATTCGGCAGACCGGCAAACATGTAGAACCAAACGTCAAAGGCGTGGAATGAACCGAGAACAGGCAGCTGCGTCAGGGGACCCAGATTAGGTAGCAGACCGGCAGACGGCAGGCTGACATCGGTAACGTAGTTCCACACGGGGTTCTCTGAGACGTTGTAGTGCGCTAGCAGGTTGCGGCGTTGCGCCTGGAAGCTGTAGTCGCCTACGACCGCAGCCAGCCGCTTGAAGTTAGGCGTGACCGCGTTCAACAACCCCGTGTCGAAAGGTGACCCCTGGATGACGTCGGCGGGATAAAGCTCCATAAGCCTGGCCATATCGGCGTCGGTCGCGTTGGGCCACCAGATGGTCCGGAAGTAGGATGCGAAATCCTCGTCTGAGAGGGTCTCAAGCTGGGCGAGCAGAGAGAATAGGGTGCCCTCGTCACGCATGTCGCCGGTGATCAGGGGCACCTTGGCCATCTTGCCGGCAGCGGTGAGGCGGTGAGGCGAGTCTTTGAGGTGCTTCCCGTCCGGACGGATGGTCCACGTCGAGGCCAGGGATCGAGGCCCAAGTACTAGATCAGAAAAACCGTCATAAGCCGAGCACGTAAAAAAGATTATTAAAGGGACGTTAAACTTACGCATTCCCTCGTCGTTAACCGAGGCCATTATATCATTAAAGTCGGCAACCTTTAAGCACGCAATCTTATCCGTGGCATTAGCACATCCCGTTCTTTCTACCATGTGGTCAAACACGGGTTGGGACCGTTCGGCACTATCCACCATGATGGGCCCGCCAGAGAGCGCTATTGCGCCTCGGAAGAGGTCGGTGGCGCCCTCGCCCTCGTCCCACAGAAGATGGGCTGCGACGGACCAGCTGCCGGCTGACTCTCCCATGATGACGACCTTATCCGGGTCGCCGCCGAACTCAGCGATGTACTTCTGCACCCACTGCATGGCGACCCTTTGGTCTTCGAGGCCGAGGTTGAGCAGGCCGGCCTCCTCCATCTCGCGTGACGCAGAGAAGCCAAACGCGTTAAGCCGGTAGTTAGCCGAGACGCCGATTATCGGTTGACCGAGGTCGACCGAGGTCCGTACCAGGCCGCCGACGTTGTAGTTAAGCAGGGCGCCGCGGATCACATCCGTCTCGCTGGTGTCGGTGAACGGGCTGCCGACCTCAAACCCGCCGCCGTGGATCCAGATCACCACGGGCAGCTTGTCGCCCTTGCCAGCAGTAGCAGGGGTTTGCACGTTTATCAGCAGGCAATCTTCGCTGCGGGTTCGTTCCACCGTGTTGAACACCGTATCGACTATGGCGCCCACGACGGGCCCGATGGCCGTGCCCGTCTTGCCCAGTATGAGGCTGCTGGATGAGTTCATGCTCAAGATCGAAGCCGTCGTCTTCTGCGGGCAGATGGGCCCGTAGTTGGTAGCGTCAAAGTCGCCCAGCTGCTGGGTGTAAAGCTGCGGATGCTCGAAGCGCCCGGCCGAGGCGAACGGAATTCCTAGCATGCGTCAGTAATACCGCCCAGGGCAACTGTCATATTCGACTTCGGCAGACGATGACACACCCAGAAACTCCTTGATGTTTGTGTCCGAGCGTCCAGTGATTTTAACATAGTCGAGCTCGACTTTAGGGTTTGAGGACTTATTGCCAGTGTCCATTGGACTCGCAACAATCGAGCCCAGGTTCAAGGCGGCCGCAAATGCGGTCAACCATGTAGATTTGGGTGACATCTTGCAATTTGATGTGAGAGAAAAAATGGCTAAAGAATGTGTCTAGGAGTTGATGGTTCAACTCGCAGTTATGATGCCAAATGATGGAGGCGAAAACACTCGAAACGACATATCTGACTCCGAGAGTTGCTCCAGGTATAGATAATATAAAGAGAGTTAGTAACCTAAGCGTTGTTACGTACTCGATAATATCTACCTATCCACCTAATCACAAGCCATGTAAGGTTCCTTGTAAATGAGTGATGATCGTCATCCAAGACACAGCAAGGATTCCGAAGAGATGACATCTCTCGTCATGTGATACGCATTTACACAGAACACGATAATCCAATCGCCTGGATACAGATCGCGTCGAGAATTCATGGTGGAAACAAGCCGCCACTTTTTCTACCTATCAAAGTAATAAAAATTGACCTGCTATAGCTCGTTCCCGTTTACGCCTAATTGAACCATGAACACATTCTTTCACCGCGGGCTCAGTACAAAAGCCACCCTCGATTTTCCTCGTGCCCTTCGGACTCTGAAATCTGACGGATATAAGATTATCCCTTAGCGTCATATTATCTTGATCTACTTAGGCAAGACTTGCCGATGATAATTTACAATCCCGGTGCACATCATCTTCTTTCCAGGGCTCGTTAGACAATATCCGTCATTTGGCCCCTTGCGAGGAAGTTTAACAGCTGGAAAGCCTTCCTAAGCCCTGGTCAGTAGCGAACTGCTACGGGTACTTAGGTGTTGGGCGTCCATGACTCGTTCATACTCCCTCAAGCCCGGATTGGGGACGAGCGGTCGAGGCAACAAGAGGGGCAAAGCGTTGTCTCGATTGGACCCATTGTTCCTTTGACATGGGATTACTACCCCTTGATCCACTTTCTTTCCAGCCTTGGTTAGCCGTTCCTCGGAGAGATTGTCGGCGTTGGAACCAAGGTAGGTTGGGTAGTACGTTGAGAACCGGATTGATTATATCTCGATCTGAGGTGCGGGATGAGCTGGAATGAGACCTTAATCTGGATGCAGGCCTCTGGCTAGTAATAAAAGCAAGCAGGAATTCCGCGACTGAAGACTTGTTGGAAACTCAAAGCGAGCGTGAGCTTTTTAGCTCGGAAGTAGTAAAAGTACACTAGAGTCTACAGAGCAGCGTCAGTACTTAGACGTGCTGCTTCACGTTCCGCTCCTCCTCCCACGTGAGATCCTTTTGAACAATGATGGTATCCATGCGCAAATCCTCTCCATACACTCCAAGCTGGTCACTGCCCCTGGTCGCTCGGGACACAGAATAGTTCATGCTGGCGCCACCATGATGCAGGTACTCTTCTGAGTCGTTACCGGTCGCTAGGCCGTCGTGATTGTCTTGCGCCCGTTTGGAGTTACGGACACCGGGACGGGATCCAACGCCACCCGAGGCCGGGAAACCGGCAGCGCCCGACGAGATCTGGTTGGACTTCAGGTCCCTGGTCGACCACGCCGTGCCGTAGCGGATCTTGCGGTACACGGGGACAAGAGTCACCGCGCAGCAGCCAATGAGGGCAATATAGATCTCCACGACGGTTGCGGTCCACATGAGGGCGTATTGCTCTGTACGAATGTCAGTCAATGGGCCACCAGCTTGGAGAACCATGAGAGACTGGTTCACATACTTGTCATGTCCGTCACACCCTCTGCGTAAAGGGAGGCCAGAGACCCGAACCGCACAAGACTGGCAATCACAACACTGTTTTGAAGTCATTAGCATTTCATGGGCAACGTCATAATGCCTCCCCCGAGGTATGCATGTATACTCACAGGCTGCCTAGTGCGAAAACGCAGCAGATGCCCAACTTTTTGTTCGAGCTGACCTGAAGCCTCATCGTCTCGCGAATCGGCAGAACCAGCGTAAAGATGTCGATCATACTGTTGGCGACGGAGTTGCCTACAAAGTATAGGATCAAATTGATGCAGGTTCCCTTGCCGGGGGTCACGGTTTGCTCCCAGGTATACGAGAGCGGGCGGCATTGGAGGCAGTTGGTGATGAAGATGGCGACGAGCCACCCGAGACAAGCTGCCGATAATGTGTAGATGCCCTTCTGCATGAACGGAGTGGGAAAGACGCGCCAGTAAAATGCCAGCAGGGACAGCTTAACCAGCGGCGATGATATGCCATAGCAAAACTCGGCTATCACCACGCACTAAACCGTTCGTCAGCTTTGGTGGTTTTAACTTTGTCACGACAGTTGAGGACCGGACCTTTAGGAAGATGATCAGCTTTGCGGGGTCCTCGGCCATCACATCAATAATGCTCCGACCCAGACCGCCGTCCACTGTGGCCACGATGGTGGTGACGCAGAAGCCGTGGTTGACAACCAGACTGGCCAGCGCAAGCCAGTCGTCGAGGCCCCATCCCAGACCCGTGAGCTTGCGTGCCCAGAACCTTCCGATGCAGGTCAAGGTAGCAATTGCTCCCAAAATCAGATTGATGGAGATGATCGCTGCGCTGACGTGCGAATCAGTGCTGGTCGTCGGTGCTGTCGAGGACATCTTTGTCTGATCGCACTTGATGGCTCGGCCCGAAGCTGGAAGGGAAAACTGGTCCGGTTGAGATTTACAGTTCCATTGTTCAAAGGCAAAACCAGTGCTATTAATGAGTAGTCGTACGTGGCTTCGCACCCCACTGACAGACAGCGATATAGACGGACTAGAGGGTCGGAAACACGCTGATTCTTGATTTTTCAAAATCACAAAGGGGTTGCGCGTTCTAGCCCGCGTGGGACCAGCATCCCCTGTGCCGTTGCGGGGGACCCGGATCCGCTGATTGAAAGATCGTTGGGTATACGCCATTGACGTTGCACCGGCTTGCGGTCGTTCTACTCCACACCAGGTCCGCTTACAGAGATTCCTGCGTAGAAACTTGGCCTGCTCTCACCTTATCTCGACTTGTATCTAGTCATGGACCTTGTACCGAGATGAAGTTGGGAAGATCCCCTTTTGTCTTGACTCATGTACAATTTCAGATGTTGGATGGCCCCACTGGATACTAAGCAAAGGCCTGTTGCTAGAGAATGGGGAAGGGAAAACTTTTTGAAAATCACGCAAAAAAAATAAAACTCTTTCGATGCTGAAGGGTCTAGCTAATTTCCCGTTTAGAAAGGTACGGGGAAGCCAGAGACCGATTATCCGTAACAGTCCCCCTTTTGTATCATAAGCAGCACAATTCCCTGCCTCGTATTAACGGATGCCGGCGACTATTGCACCACCAAGCTCTTACTGGAAAGATCTACAAAAACTGTACCAACGACACACACACACAGACACACACACTTGCCTCGTAACCGCAGTGCAACAATCACAATGGCCAGCGCCCAGGGCGAAAGCTTTCCCATTCTCTCCTATCAACCTTTCCGCCTCCTTTACCAGCTATACGGCGCATTCTCTATCCTCTTCCGCCTGCCTTTCTGGTGCATCCAGGCCCTGGTCCCAGCATGCCGCCCTCACCCCAAGTGGAACTTCAAGCAAACGCTGATGGCGCGGCTGACGCGGGCTGTTGTTGCCTTGTACGCAGACGTGGGTATAACAGAGACACATACCCTCGTACCCGGCAAGGAGGGCGACCGTTTCCACTCTATAGAGCCATTCCCATCACATCTCTACTGCGGCCCTCTGGCCTCGAACCCCAATGTGAAGCCTGCTATCGTAGGCGGGACGTGGTTTCCTGAGAAGCCAGATGTTGAGAAAGGCTTTGAAGGCGTTGTCGTCCTCCACGTGCACGGCGGTGCGTTCGTGCTCGGCGATGGGCGAACAGGCTATTGCGGCTTTATGGCTAAGACGCTCATTGATAAGGCGGGTGCTAGCGCCGTCTTTGCGCCGCAGTACCGGCTCTCAAGCTACGGTCCTGCTAGCAACCGCAACCCATTCCCTGCTGCGCTGCAGGACGTCCTTACTAGCTACCTGTACCTAGTTCAGGCTCTCGGCATCCCTCACCACCGCATTGTGCTCTGTGGCGACAGTGCAGGCGGTAACTTGGCGATTGCGCTGCTTAGGTATCTTGACGCCTTTAAACACGACCTTAGCCTCGGCCTCCCGGGCTGTGTGGTACTGGTTGCTCCTTGGGTCAATCCGTTGGCCAGCCTCGGACCTGACTCGGTTTACATGCAGCATGAGCACTGGAATACTGACTACTTGCCTGTGTCGTTCCTGCGCTGGGGAGCAAAGGTGTACGCTTCCGGGGTACCCGACTAGACCTTGCCATACATAACACTCCTTGGTAGTCCCTGGAAGACCGAGGTGCCTATCTTTGTCAGCATGGGCGAGGCTGAGATATTGGAGACTGATGGAACTGCGTGGTGCCGTCAGATGCAGGAGTTGGGAAGCCAGGTGACTGTATTTTACGAAAAGCATGCCGTTCATGATACATTACTCATGGGAGGTATTATCGGGTGGTCGGACAGCGCCAACAGTGTAGCAGAGAGAATTGGGGAGTTTATAAACCAGGTAAGGAAAGTCTGAAGAGGTTTATTTAGAATAGAAAATTAGGGTAGATAGTAAGACATTAATACCGTCATCAAGTGCCAGTAGTATTTAATAAATCTTCCGAACATTCTTGGCACATAGGTCTTTAGACTCCTAGGCCTCTGGGCCTGGAAACATAGGTTATAACCTTTGCTAAAAGAGACTGATGGAAAGGGAGGGCAGTTTGCTGACAGATGAACAGGCCAAAGTGAAATTTATTACCTGTAGAAGCTCTACGTATAATGTAGGGCAGCTGACGTCTAGAAATTATAGTAGCTAACGTTTCTTAGAACTTTTGATACCGGTGTTAAGAGAGGCTAAAAACTCGTCAAAAGACGGAACTAACCACTGCAAAACCAACTATAATATTTTCATTTTCTAAAATCGCTTTTTATCTTATAGGTTGTTGTGGAAGTATTGATGGCTGGTTTTGGTGAGGTGGCAGGCGTGCCCGGACCACATGGGAATGAACCTGTGTGGTAGACAACTGATGATCGGGGCGCGGGTATGTGTAGATTGGTAGGTTGTAAAGATGAGGTTCAGGCGTTGGGTGTATGCTTTCAGGTTGGCGACGACAAGAATATTATTCAGTTTCTGGACGCTATCTGTAAGCTGATGTTCGCGTTCCGGTGCCGCCGCCTCGTTGTGAGGCTCGTTGTTGTCGTTGTCGTCGTCTGTAGATGGATCTAGGACGCCAACATGTTGAAAGATGTGCGGATGCAGGGTACTAATTGAATAAGGTGGTAGTGGTCATGATGGCGATGTTTTGGGTGTTCCAGATGCGGGGCTGTTCTAGATGTGGGTGCTTTGACTTATATCTCAATTACTAGTGGTTATTAGAAGCGTCGGTACTAGATGCAGCGTGTGAAAAAGCTCCAACACCATTGAATATTGCTGGAAAGCCGCCGTCTGCTGTATCTGTCCTTGCGTATGATAGCTCTTGAAGCAAAGCTTTTACGTTTGCTGCCACCTTGCCTTTAACACGAAGGCGCTGGCTGTACTTTGTGTCCCCTAGCCAAGTAGCAATAGAGCCATCAACTATAGGTGTTGCCACAGATGTGCCTCCCATTTGTTGGTGACTATTGCCATCTTTTCCTCCGCAGATAATGTCAACAAAGGGCGCTGATATAGTAACCTCGTTAAGTGTACCTAAGGAGAACTTGGTGCGGGCGCCGTCGGAATCCACTCCACCAACGGTAATTATATCCATCTCCTGAGAGAATACCGCAGGTACGTCACGAACATGCTCTGACGTTTGTCGGCTATTTCCTGACGCAACAACAACAGGAACGTCGAGTTTGAGAATGTTTCTTATAGTTGACTTTCAAGAATTGGCGGCTCGCTCTTCGTTTTTGTCGGTGTAGGAAATTCGACCGGTACGCCGAGTCTTGGAAATGTCAACGACAGATGCGCCGATAGAGGCCGTGACCACGGTCTTTCCTTGTAGCTTGTACTGTTTGATATCCTTTAAGACGATATCGAACGCACGTTATACCTGCTCCCTGGAGAAAGGAAACGGCAGCTTGTTAATGACCAAATCAATATCTTTGGCAACTCCGCAGTAATTCCCATTGATGGGGGTCTGTACGCATGACCCATGGCCTCTGAGATCAGTCCTTTCCCCTTGGGAGACAGACTTGCCACCAGAAGTGACCCAATATCAGCGCTTCCGGCCTGGTGATTTGTCGTATTCATCGTTTTTTGAATTCACGTCAGTGTCAATGATGTATATCGTAATTCCCTTTCCAGCGCTTTTGGGGTAAGCGTATCCAGGCATGCGGTATGCGCCGTATTTGGAATGGCTCGGCGGTGCAGAAACGAATTGAAGAAAGTCAAAAGCGCGTGATTGGATTTCGAGGTCGAGGGGTTGTGGCTGTAGATGCTTCGTCTTGAAAGATGGTGCAAATGCGGCTATCAGTTTTGAGGCCAGACGCCTGCTGTCTGGTGCATTGGATCTTGATTATTACATCATCTTCGTCTATCAGGACATCGATTGCATCGGGTGCCGTCAGTTTCTTTAGGTCTGCTTGCAGGTACAATAGTCCGCCCAAAGATTTACGGATTTCTGGATTGGCGAATATTACATATACTGCTTTATGTGTTGGACTGTCCCGAGCGCGAATAGATTTGGACTAAGTCAAAGCACCCACTTTCCGCCCACCCCTGCATTCCGCCCACCCCAAAAATGCCGCCCAGCCACCGACTTTCTAGATACCCTCTAACTTTAAACTATCACCACTTTTACCAATCTTCTCTAAATTAACTCGTTTTTTCAGGATATACTCTTTATGGCCTAATGGTCTAATATACCGAATTTAAAGTCCGTCAAGCACTTAACGATATAGCAGATAGGGTATCTGCTCGCGATGCCCCTAAGCGATAGGGTGTACCACGATCAACCCTTTGCGACTGGTTGAAAGGAGCCTAACCGAGAGGGCCAGTATTTAAAGACCTCCAGAGGCTCTCGATTAGCCAGGAGGCCAAGTTGGCCAGCTGGGTGTAAGTCTAAGCAGATCTTAGGCTTACACTAACTGTTACGACCCAACAAGTTACAGGCGATGTTGCCCCACCTGACAGGGCGGCCAGCGGGCAGTAACAGCATTTATACAGAACTAACAGACAGGAGTAGACAGGATGACTCCTACAGACACAGAAGAACTATAGTATAAGTCACGTGACGATAAGATTAGATAAGATCTATATATAAGAAATATAGGTGCTATTGTTAAATAATGGTGGGTGACTAGAGTGATAAGCGAACACGCTGCGAATGTAAAGGTAGGTCTCTAATATTGCTGAAGCTAAAAGCTGCTCCCTTTAAGTTCTTCCTTCTGCTCCCTTAGTCCTATACGCACTTGCTTTACCTGTACGCAAACCTAGTCACGTGACTTGCTGTGCTTTATGTGCGCTTAGTTGCTGCGTCCTTATGTAGACATAAGGTTATATAATATATAGCCTTACCCTTCCTAATCTATCTAACTACCTTTAATATAGCGCTTCTTTTTTTTTAGGCTTTTAACCTAGAAGCTATTTACACTATTAGTAATATTATTAGTTTCCTTACTTTATTACTATACGTTTTCTTTTTAATAGCTGCTTGCTTTATAATATTATACTAAAGAGATAAGTGTAAAGGCTTTTTCTATTTTCTTTTATTTACCTATATAGGCTGTTTTTTCCTTTTTAAATTAAAGTTATTCCTTCCCTTTATATTAGGCTTCCTTTAGCTATATAATAACTTTTTATAGTTATTATTTATTTTTATTTTTTTTAACTCTAAATAAACTTATATAGTATTTCTTCCCTTTATTTACTATACTATTACTATATATTATTATAGTACTAACTAGTTATTATTATTACTAGATAAAAGCGTATTTTATATTTCTACTTACCTTTATTTTTATATAAGCGCTATATATCTAAAGCGCTTCTTACACTTATTATATATTTATATACTAATACTATTATAGATTTTTTAAAGCTTATTTACTACTTTATTCTACTTACTAATTATAGTATATTTACTACCTTTCCTTACTTACTATTTAGTTACTAATATTTATTTAATAGATAGCTCTTAATAAGTATAAGTTTAGTAGCTCTTTTAGTGTTAATATACGTTTTAAACTACTTAACTACTACTTTAGCTAATTACTAACTTTATATAAAAAAAGAAAAGTAAAGGTGCTACCTAAAAGCGCTATAAGTATAAATAAATCTATAATACTTTCTATACGCTTTATATATACTACCTCTACTTAAATAAGTTAGTAAAACGCTATTTTAACTAGAATAATATATCTTTTTATTATTACTACTTATTTTTTACTTATTTTATCTTTTAAGTTAAGGTATATACTATAAATACTATACTAATAGTAGCTACTTATACCTAGGCCTTATATATTTATTTTCTATATATCTTATATATTACTTATACCTTACTTACTTACTTTTAGATTCTTTTTTTAATACTTTTATAATATTATATCTTTAACTAAGCTATACTTATATAGCAGGTAGCCCTTAAGGATACTAATAATATACTTATAGTAAGATTTTCTTATATTACTCCCTTAAGTTATATATACTAACCTTTTTTAGCTTTATACTGCCTTCTATTAGGTAGGTAATAATATAGTATATATACTTACTGTGCTACATGCTGCTAGCGCTGGCGCTCCTGCTATACTGCTTGCTTCTGCTGTAGTTACCCTGCCTGTTATGCCCCCTGTGCCCTCTGTGCCCCCTGCTGCACCCCCTGTCACCCCTGCTGTACCTATAGGTGGCCTTACGCCTAGTGCCAGCACTATTACTATAGCTATATTACAGTTTACTCTTAAGTAAGCTAAACGTATTACCTACTTAATTAAGATTATAGCTTCTTTAGTAGCTTATATATATACTTTTTTATTACTACTTATATTTTACTAATTAAAAGCTAACTTATAAATAGTATTATATTATCTTTTAAAAAAAGGTTTAGATATATACTAATAAAGCTATAACTATATTATACTTTTATAAAGGCTATAAGTAAGTAGAGAAATAAAGTAAGTAAGATATAAAGCTACTTAAGGGCGGTAAAGATGTTATCTCTAGCGCTAAGGATACCAGCCTTAGCGCTAAGTAAATAGCTTTTACACTATACTTTTAGATAGTCTTTTAGCTTATTAGCTGTTTTTACTTATATCTAATATATTACTTATTTTTTCTTTTTTTTTAGTCTTAAATACTTTAGCCTAAAGGCCTTAATCGCTTAGCCTATAGGCCTTTAATACTGCTATTTTATTACTTTTTTATATTTTATATTTTTTTAATAAGTAACCTTATTTTAATATATTACTATAGTTTTTAAGTGTTTTTCTTACTACTATATCTTTTCTAATAGATAAAATATTACTTATTTTATTTTAGTCCTCTATAGTTAAAAATTTTTTTTATTTTATATAACTATTTAATATTTATTTTATATAGCAGTAGCTACTTAGGCTTTTTATTATTCTTACTTTTAAAAGGCTTTAATAGTAAGATTAGAAAAATATTATAAACGTAATAAGATAGAAATATTAAGTTAATAGGCTAGGCTGTATATACTAATAACGTTAAGTATATAGAAAGGTCTTGGCTACTTATCTATAAGTTTTCTATTTAGATGTTTCTACTTTATATTCTTACTAAATAATAATACCTATTTACTAATATTAAACCTTTTTAACATCCTTTTTTTATTATAAGCTTATATCTACTATATACTTACTTTACTTAAAAAAAGCTTTAGGTCTACTCTTTTAATATAAAGTTACTAAACTTTTTCTTTAACTAATATATTAACAGTTAGCGCTAAGCCTATTATTAGTATATCTATAGGTAAGAGTAGTGTTATAGTTAGATATCTGACAGTAGGGTTTCTGCTAATAGTATAGCTAAGGTCGATACTTAGTAACAGTAATGTTGGCTTGTTGGTCTGTTAATTACTTAGTGATCAGTCAGGTGGTTAATAGTTATAAAGGTAGCTTATATAGCTTCTTATTAATAAATCACTAAGTTAGATATTAAAAGGTATTTAGAGAATATATTATAAGTTAATTACTAAAGAGCTATAGAAGTCTGTCTTTAAGTGTGTCTAAGTCTATCCTATATATAAGTCTTAATATTATCCTTTAGACTTATAATTATTAATCCTATTAGTTCTAATTATTCTATATACCCTGTTAAGCGCTTAATAGGTACTACTAATCGCTTAGTAGGTCTAGGTAATCGCTTAGTAGGTCCTATAAAGTGATTACTTTATTTTATTACTATATAACTTATTTATAGTTCTTTTATTCTAGGGAGTTATCCTTCTGTTATTTATATAAAGGTTATAGTGCCTGCTAGTCTGTCTTGCTAGGTAGGGTAACTATTACCTATAACTTGTTAGGTTATAATATTAGGTCTCTTTTTTAAAGGCCTTACCCTTAAGGTCTATATAAGTAGGTAGTTTGTCTTATATAAGAGGTTTATTAAACCTTTTTTTCTTTATTACTTACTAACGCTATATTAGATCCTTAATTATAATAAGTATTTTTTACTTTTTATTATAAGCGTTATATCTTATAGATCTTTTAATTTAGATATAAAGTTATACCTTATATATACTATTATAATTAGGGAGTATAGTGTAAGATAATATTAAAGGGTAGTGTCTATACTAAGTGTACTTACCTAGGTCGTTTATATAATATAACTTAAGACGTAATTTATTTTTATAAGTTAGTTCCTTATGTCTGGTGTATATATTTCTTACTGATGTTAGTATAGTAGATTATTTACTAGATAAAGTAAGTCGTCTTAAATAGGAGGAGCAGTCTAAAGAAGTAATTCTTTATTAAAGAGTAAATACACTAAGAAAAGCTTAGGCTAAAATAGGTATATTACTTATAAAGCTTAATTATATTTATAAAGCTAAGAGAATAGTGTTTAAAAAAGGTAACGCTATATTATTTTTATTAAAAAAAAGAAGTATTTAAATCTTCTATAGTTTATAAAGTTTAGTTAAGTAGTAGTTTTAATATAGTAGACTAAGATTCTATATTAAATAAGAATATAGACTTATTAAATTTTAATTTCGACCTTTTAGGGGAAGTAGGCAGTTCATAATTAGTAGCTAGTATTTCTAGGCAAATAAATAGATTCTTATCTTATAGTCTGTTTGCCTTATTAAGTTAGTAAAAAGGTTAAGGTTAAATTTATTATTTCCTTTATACTAGTGGTTTAGGTGTTCTGGTCTATTCCTGTTCTTCCTATATAATATATTTATTTTAATACTTAGTGACTTTTTTTTTTATATTTATAAGGTTAGTCTCTATTTTCTATATGTTATCTTTTAGTCTATAGCCTTTCTATTTAACTAGGTAGTATATATTAACGTTATTATTTATTATCTCTAGTTCTATATAGTTAATAATTTACTTAACTTTATATTTAGGTTTATTAGCGTCTATAATAATAGGTTCTTTAGTGGCTGTTCCTTATAGTGCTAGCTTAAGTAGTGCTATATAGAATACTAGGTAGATTTATATTATATTAGGTAAGTCTAATTTATAGTTAACGTTAGAGATTTTCTTAAGAATCTTAAAAGGTCTAAGTTTCTTATAGTTAAGTTTATTACTAGGTTGTTTAGTTTTTATATTTTATTAAAGAAGATAGGTATTATCTCCTTTTTTAAAGGTTAGTCTTTTAACCCTTAATTAGTTAGTATATTTTTTTATTTATTACCTTATAAATTTAAGGTCTTATTTAGCTTTATAATAAATTTTCTAAAGTTTCTTAACGTCTGTTATAGTTTTTAAAGCGTAAAGTCCTTATCTAGGTTCTTTATATACAGTAGGTTAAAATCTATAGTTTAGAAAGAATAGTAAGTATAACGTGTTTTCTCTAATAGTACTGTTATAGGTAAATTAGGCTAGTAGAAGTAACTATACCTAATTGTCTTAGTTATAGTTAATATAATATTAAAAATACTATTTAATTATCTAGTTAACTTTTTCTATTTATCTATTAGTTTATAGGTAAAAAAAGGTTAACAGTTTATAGTTAGCTTTTAGTTATAAAATTAGGGATTTTTAAAACTTAAATATAAATAACTTATCTTTATTAGATATAATCTCTTATAGTAAGCTGTAGTTACTAATAATATACTTAAGGAATATATATATAAGTTCTTTAGCTATACTTAATTCCTTATATAAGATAAAATATATATATTTTAATAGTCTGTCTACTACTACTAGGATACTGTTAAATAATACCTTTATAAGTGGTTTTTTTAACTTTAGTAATTTAATAATAAAGTCTAGAGAGATTAAATACTATATCTTTAGTAGTATTAGTAGTAGTTAAATATATCTATATAGCTTATAAAGACTATTTTTACTTTTTCTATAAAGTTTATAGTCCTTAATTACTAAAGCCACTTTATTTTATATAACTTACTTATTATAGTGTTATTAAATACGTTTATATGTTTTTAGTAGGCCTTAGTGTCTATATACCCTAGCACTATATATTTTATAGATTTAGTTAGCTGTTATTTTACTAGTTATACTAGTATTAAATTATCTACTAATTATAATAAGCTTTTAGGCTAGTATAATACTACTATTATTATTATATTTAAAATAACTTTTATTTCATTTAGTATTTAGACTTTATAGTCTGTTTTTCTACTAAAAGCGTTAGCTTTTTTATTTTTTATTTCTTTATAATAGATAATTCTAAAGTTATATTTTAATAAGAATTCTAACTATTAGATTTATTTTTTATTAAGAGCTTTAAAAGTAGTAAAATATATAAGGTTCTTATAATCTAAGTAGATAATAACTTAGTGTTTAGTTTCTAATAGATAAGGTCTTTATTTTTAAAAGGTATAAATAATAGCTATTAGCTCTTTATTTTAAATCTAGTAGTTTAGTTCTAGTCTAGAAAGTGCTTTTAAATAAAAAGCGTAAGGATACAGCCTGCTTTACTTATCTTGCTGTCCTAGTTATCTGCCTATAGTAAAGTCTAAAGTATTAACTTCTACTTTAAACTGCTTGTCTAGGTTAGGTATTATAAGGACTAGTTCTAATATAATAAGGTTCTTAATCTTTTTAAATAACTATTAATATTTTTCTATCTATATAAACTTTATATCTTTCCTTATAAGTTATTATATTAGTTATATAATATTACTAAATTTCTTAATAAATTTCTAGTAGAAGTTAGTAAATCCTAAAAAGGATTAAACTTTTTTAACGTTTATTAGGATAGGCTAGTTACTAACTATATTTATCTTTTTATTTTATATTATAATTTTACCTAGTGTAATTATATATCTAAAATAATCTACCTTTTATATATAAAATTTACTTTTTTTTAGTTTAACTAGAAGTTTTACTTTTTAAAGTTTATTAAGTACCTAATATATATATTCCTTATTGTTGGAATAACAATACTAATGATCGTACGACACCCAGTAAGTCAACCAGGAATAGTTCATGATTTAGTATCAAAGGGCACAGACTGGATATTCGGCCCTCGGTTAATATCAGAAAAGGGAACAGACTTTATATCTAGCCAAATGACTTAGGTCGTATAAAGCAGTATAAGGACTGTTCGTACGACCACAGTAGAATAGGTTAGTTTAGTCACCAATAGATTGTTAATTCACCTAATACGTTTTACCGGTACATATATATACAAAGTCCATTCAACACTAATCAGTGGTTACTTGGCAATCACAGATTAGCAAGAGTAAAGAGTCAAGTCGCGTTTTGTATAAAGAGTCAGTTTGTATAGTGTCTAACTGCAGAAGGGCTAAAGAACTACTCCTTATGGTAACCACTTATACTAAGACAAGTCGTGATTTATATAAAGAATTAGTTTATATAGTGTCTAACTGCAGAAAGGCTAAAGAACTACTCTTTAAGATAACCACTTATACTATTTTCCTCTATACAAAACAGAATAGGGAAGACTATACCTTCTTGTATATATACAATAAGCAAGTAGTATACCGCCATAAGTACATCACCTAGAGTAAAACCAGACGTTATACAATTTAAAACGACTGCTAATATGTTAATATATAACACCTAGAGTCAAGAAGAGGAACCTGTTATAAAAGACTATATCTTTATATATAAAGATATATCAGAAGGCAGCAGTATTCCTATTATAATATAGAGATCTTAGACAGCACCCTAATACTAGACTAAGGAATAGGACCTTATTAATAACCTATCCTAGAAGAAAATCACTATATATCTGGTATATAAGATCTATTAGATTATTTACCTAAATCTAGACTAATAATAACTTAAGGGTATAGTTATAACTGACTTTAAGGACTAGATACCTAACCACTAGAAATACGTATTTTACTTATACTTTAGAGAATTCGTTAAGTAAATTACTAAAAGAGGTATCTTTATTAACACTAAGATAGCCAATTAGAATAAATAAGTAGTTAACCTTGTATGACAGCTTGAAGAGCAGTATTAGAGAGAGTCTAGCAGTTATATAATAAATACACTAACTACTACTGTTAGGAACCCTAAAGTTACAACTTAACTGAATCTAGCTGAATCGCTAATAGAGTTAATTAAACTCTAGGATACACTAATGGCTTAAGGGACTGGAAAGCCTATTGTACGAACAACCCTAACTAGAGCATAATTTACACAGGAGGTAGAGAGTTTCCCAAGATCTCAGAGTCGCAGTGTACCCACACTACAGAAGGATATCTATAACCTTCTACTAAAGCAAATAGTCTAAAATAGACTATATAAGCCTTATACGATCTCTGTCTTCTAAAAGGGCTAGAGAAAAAAGAGAAACTATACTGGAAAGCCGTATAATATACTTTATAACAAGGCTAAAGTGTTTATCAGTTTCTATTGCCGTCTCTAGATTACAGAAGATTAATACTATACAGTTTTTCTAGACATCCTAGCAGATTATATAGAAGAGTTTTACCTATATTATATTAGTCCTATATAATAATAGGATAAGATATATAATATGCTAGATATACACTTTAACACTAGTATTAATTACAGTTTATACTAGACTAATTAGACTACTATGTTTTTTATATAAGTTAAGAGGAAGAATCTAGACAAGACACCTATAGAAGTACTTAAAGCATTACTAGACAAGTTGCCTCTAGTATAACAAGCACTTAGTTTAGGTTTCTAAAGAGAAATAATGCTTTATATATAAGTCACTTAAGCATGCTAAGGCGTACCTAAACTTAAGACTGCGCTTAGCAATCTTAAGGCTTACTATATATATAAAGAGTTTTTCTTAAACCTTAGGGCTTCCCTTTAAGTTGCCTTTAATAGGAAAACTACTTTATACAATATTAACTTTATAGACTAAAGATATATCTCTAACTATAAAGAGAGATAATAATTAAGACCTTTATATAATAAAATAACATGTCTACCGTTTAATAGAGGAAAAAGAACTTAATCCTTTAGGTTAAAATTATTCTATATAAATATACTAAAGAAATATTTTATATATAAGAAGGAAGGATATTAGTTAACTAACTATATAGAAGAAGAACGTAATTATATAAGAACGCGGTATCTTTAGGCATACAGTACGCTTGCCTAAGACCTATATAAGGATTTTACAGCCTACCTCCTTAAGATAGAGGGAGAAGGTCTTATAAGGGAGAAAAAAGAAGAATATAACTTATATAATAAAGACTAACTTTTAAAAGACTAAAAAGTCTCCTAATACCTTACGACATCAGCTTTCTTCCACCGTACGACCGGTAAAGATATATTCTTAACACTAAGGACTACTAAAGCAGGTTAATTTATGCTTTAAGATCTATATTATACAACATACTAAAGAGAACTTTAGGACACTAGAGCAGCTAAGTTTTTAACAGTAGGAAAACCTTAAGTACTAGTATACTTAAGAGAGAACCTATATATAAAGATCTCTTAGACACCAGGTTCTACCTATATATAATTTAAAGTAAATAACTCTATTACGTCAGTAGGGACTATAGAGATAGAGAACTAACTAGGAAGGGTTATATACTACATCCTAGACGCTCTAACACTATTCCTATTTTTATTATATAATACAGACCGACTAGGCGCTTACTTTAATAACGTCTTTAATACTATCATACGTAAGGATAGTAAATATATACCTATTATATAGAAATAGGGATATCTATTTTTTAACCTTAGTTATATAGAAGCTTTAACGTTTTTCACTAAGAAGTAACTTAGAAGGCTATACAGACAATTTAGATACCCTTATATAGAACGACTTTACTAACTCTTAAAGAATATAGGTTATAACGATATAGATGTGGCAATATTAGAAAAGATCCAGAAGTTCTGTCACTATTGTTAATTATATAACCTAGCACTATAACGTTTTAAGTTCTTAATTAAGGACGAGAGTTACTTTAACTATAAGATAGTTATTAACGTTATACAACTTAGAGACAAAAACGCCTTATACGTTATTAACATAGAGATAAGTTTCTAAGGTGCTACCTTTCTTAAATCGTTGTCTGTACAAGACATATAGAATGCTTTTCTAAAGTGCTGGATAAACATATATATAGGTCCACCAGACTATATTGTATATAACCTAGGCATAAATTTTATATCAGAAGAATTCAGGAATAATACCAAGATTATAGGCATATCGTGTAAAGAAATACCAGTAGAAGCATACTGGGCAGTTAGTAAAGTCGAAAGAGCATATACACCTTTACGGCGTGTATACAATATCCTTTATAAGGAACTAAGTTATAATACAGATAAGGAAGTTATTCTACAAATAGCTATAAAGGCCCTGAATAACACGGCTGGACCTCAAGGGATCATACCAACTCTTCTCGTCTTTAGAACATACCCAAGGATTAACAGCGATTCACCTCCATCACACGACATCACACAAAGGGCTAAGGCAATACAGAAGGCTATAAAAATATTACAAGGCATTTATATAGAGGTAGAAATTAATTATACACTTAACACCAGGAACAGTCTAAACCTCTAGACTATACTATTACTTCCTATTAGAAGTGAAGTTCTTATATAGAGAGAAAACAAGAGATAGATAGGTCTGTATAAGATCCAAGGGATTAAAGGACATATAATCACTGTAGATATAGTAAACGGTCCTACCCAGTTTCATGCAACACACGTTAAACCCTACTATAGGGATATTTCCCCTGAAGACCCATGGGATGTAGATATCGCACGACCAACCCCACAAGAATAACCAAGAAGACAGGGAAGACTAAAGAAAGGTTAAAGACAGCCCATACAAAGATCCCAAAGGATGTTCCTAACCCAGAAGGAGAAAGATAATTACAACCTAGCTGTTAAACTTTATCTTAATAATATTATTACTACTTCAGGAGCCCTATATAAAGAGTCAGACAGACTAAAGATTAATTCTCTTATTAGATAAGGCGTCTTAAAGATTATATAATATAATCTAAAGAAACATAACGGTATCTATATCTATAGTATATAAATAGTATAAGAAGTGAAAGATAAAAATAATAAGCTATATAAAAAGTCTTGACTTATTATACAAGGCTATAGCAATAAGGAGAAAAGCATACTCCTTACTTAAGCACTAATAACTTAAAAGATAAGCTAACGACTAGTGCTTATTATTAGTCTTACTCTTATATAATACTATAACTGTAAGGGAGAGTTAAGAGACGTTGTCTAGGCGTATATATAATTAAAAGACCGCCTTAGCAGAATAATCCTTATATAACTACCTAGAGAGTTAAAAGGATAATATCTAGAAGGCATACTCTTCTATATGATTCTGCCTCTATACAGACTAATAGAATCAGGCCTATATTAGTTTAAGACGTATATTAAGCATTATAAGGAAGAGCTAGGGATAATTTAGTTAATATATAATCTATATCTGTTACATATAACAGATAAGGACAAATTTAGAATTACAGTAATATAAATAGATAACACACTTTTATTTATAACTGTATAATTCTCTATAAAAGAAAAAGAAAAGCTAGTAGAAAAAAAGATCTATATAAAGCTAAAGATAATCTTAGAACTAGGATCTTATATTAATTTTAATAAAGGAAGGATCTATATATATAAGAATAATAATATTATCTTTACCTAGAAAGGATAAGTAAATTAACTCTAACTAGTAGAGGAGAAGTTAGATAATACATATTAATAGTACGTTTTACAAAAGGCTAGAGGTATATATATTACTTCTATCTGTTAACTAGAGGTATTATATAACTTAGCTATTGCTGCCTAAAATAAGGGAGATATATCTTAAGCAATTAAGGATCTTAATATATAAATTAAATAGCAAAAGGATAATCTAGAAAGAGGACTTATATATATTCCTCTTAATCTCACTTATATAAAGATATACATCTTTACAGACAGATTATTTACTAATAACACAGATCTTATATTACAGCTTGGTTTTATTATCGTACTTACTAAAAAAATCACTTATATAAAGACCGACTTTAAAATTAAAGGTAACATCATCCACTAGAGCTCTACTAAGTGTAAGAGAGTTATATAAAGCGTGCTTATAAGTAAGCTATATAGCATAATAACAGGCTTTAACAGCAGCATTATCTTAAGTATAATACTAAACCAAATCCTTTATACACTTAATATTCTAAGGATTCCGGTTATTATATGTTTAGACTTACAATCGCTATATAAATGCCTTATATAACTAGGTATAACTAATAAAAAGAGACTAATAATTAATATTATAAGTCTATAAGAGTCGTATAAAAAGAAAGAGATATTAGAGGTTAGATAGATTAACGGTAGAGATAATCCGGCAGACGCACTTACTAAGAAATCGCCTAACTTCAGCCTTAAAAAGCTGGTTAGTATAAACACACTAAAAATCTAAATTAAAGCGTACGTTAAGCAAATTAAACAAAAAGATTAATAACAAATAAGTATAAGGATTACTACCTTGCACGATGTCAATTATGCGTATCTAAATGCAAATCTATTGTGCAAATAGGTATTAGACCCTAACTCTAAACTTATAAAACCGAAACCAATTCGTATAACCTATCTGCTTACCTAGCATATCTATATAAATCAAAAAGAAACCTCCTGCTAGCTAAGTCATGTAAAACTGCTACATATAAAGAAAATCCTTTAGGCTATAAGAAGTAAAACCAATATATAAATATTCCTGCTTACCCAGTACTTATTACATATAAACCACCTAAACCATTATTACCTACTCCTAATCCTGCTTATTAAGGACCATAGGACGCTTATATAAACCCAGGAAGGAACCGCTAGTGCCGACATTCTTTCCAAGACGCTTGCCAGGCGTGTAGGGATTTCTGCCCTATAAGACAGATAGCTTCTGATAATTCGATAGACCATCGTCTGACTTATTACTATCATCACCCTCATTAGAAGAGCCGCCTGGACCCTTGTTTGTATATCTCGCTCTATGCAACTGCCAAATACACTCAGTACAGGCACCTGCCTGGCAAGTAGGCAGACGGCAACACTCTCTAAAACGACGGAAGCCAGACTAGGCGCACTTATTAGCATAAGGCTGCTGGGAAGGTCGACCGCGCGACTAGACCAGGATCGCACGGAAGTAGCTCTTGCGACAAACTACCTTAGCGATAAAGGCTTAAACAGTAATACCAGGATCTATTTATACGTCGATATTATAAAAGGGAAGGTAGATTATGCGTTCCTCTTCAGCCTAGACGAAGTTAGTATAAATAAAAGAAAAGGATTAGCAGGCAACATATACGTTAACAGCAAGAGTAAGGAGGAAGTTCTGATTCTATAGGTTACCAGTAGGCAGAGTAATCTAACGGCTGCCATCAGCGTCTTGGTTAACGTTAACGTTACTAATAATAGAAGGATTGTTTATAGCTATCTTAAACTTATATAAAAAGCCTAGAAATAATAATAATAAGTCAGTAAGAAATAACAGCAAGAAAAAGGATATATATAAGGTCCTTTGGGTTACTGTAAAGTTGTTAATAACGTACGACGTATTAGGTTGTAGATGAAGTTGTTATGTAATTAACTTTATACGTTATAAGGAGTTATTATAGGCATAAGGAGAAAAGAAGAAAAAGAGGAAAAGAGAGGGAGAAGGGAGGTATTTATATAAGAAGTAGGAAGCTACTGATTGTATACAAAGGGTGAGGAAGGCGTAAGAAAGCAAAAGGACAGAAGGAGTAAAGGTAAAGTGAAAACCTTACGTATAAAGCCTATAGTTATTTAAGACAACCAAACAGGCAGGCATATATAAAAGGATAGATTTAATTAGCTTAGTAAGTATTACCTTCTGTTTATTATTAGAGATAGGCATATTTAGAGTTTTTTGTTTATTATTTAAAATAACTTAACGTATAACTGCTTGCCAGTCGTAAGTAAAGCTATTATAGGAACAATCAGGACTACCTAATTGGCTGACGTAAGGGCGTGTATGATTATAAAAGAAGAAAGGTAAGTGTTAAAATAACAATACTAATAATCGTATGACACCTAGTAAGTCAACCAGGAATAGTTTATGATTCAGTATTAAAGGGCACAGACTGGATATTCGGCCCTCGGTTAATATCAGAAAGGGGAACAGACTTTGTATCTAGCCGAATAACTCAGGTCGTACAAAGCAGTATAAGGACTGTTTGTACGACCACAGTAGAATAGGTTGGTTTAGTCACCAATAGATTGTTAATTCACCTAATACGTTTTACCGGTACATATATATACAAAGTCCATTTAACACTTATATTCTTTAAGGTCTTTAGAAAAAATTAAAATATCGTCTAAATAGCAGATAATAAAAATATCTAGCTTTTCTTATAAGACATAATTTATTATTATCTAGAATATAGTAGGTATATTAGTAAGTCTAAATAGTATAATAAGTGTCTTAAATAGTCTTTATTATATATAAAATACTGTTTTCTATTTATCTCCTTCCTTAATATATATAAGGTTATAGGCTTTTTTAAGGTTAAGTGCTATAAACTAGTTAGCTTTATATAAAAGGTTTTATAATTTACTAATTAGTAGTAGCAGGTAGCTATTCTTTTTAGTAATATTATTAAGTCTATAATAGTTAATATAGAGTTATAGTTCTTTATTCTTTTTTAGTATAAATAGGATTAAGTATCCTATTAGTAATTTAAATAATCTAATATAGCCTTTTACTAGGTTTTTATCTAGCTATTTATTAAGTGCCTCTCTTTCTATTAGGTTAAGCGTATAGATTAGCTTAAACTTAAGTGTTTTCCCTTTAAGTATTTAAATCTTATAGTCCTATAGTCTATATTTAGGTAAGCCTATTTTTAGGTTTTTAATAAATAGCTTTATATATTACCTATATTTAAAAGGTACTATATTAAGATAGTCTTTTTTTAAATCTTCTTTATCTTATATTATATTTCTAATTATTACTATAGATATAAGCTACTAGTCTCTTATAGGCTTAATTCTTCTAATATATATAATATATATTTTTAGTCGCTTAGGTTTATTTAAAGGTTATAGCGTATAACGCTGCCTTATAGCTAAATCTGTCTATTAGAGTTAGCCTGTTCTCTAATTTATTACTAGGTTGTTTTTTTATAACTATAGTATTCTAAATATAACGTCTGCTTCTCTTATATCTATAATATTAAGGGTTAGTTATTTATTATAGCCTTAAACTGTAATATAGAGTTATATTATCTCCTTATTAATAGTTCTACTATTATATTTAACTGTTTTCCCTTTAACAGTTTTAAGATTATAGGTTATATCCTTATATTATTATATAATCTTCTATTAATTTACTACCCTTAGTAATATTAAGTTTACCTATACTTTACTATTAATAATAACTTATATAGGCTAGCTGTTAATAAGGGCAGTAAGCACTAGATGCTTATTACTATAGTTACTTATTATTATAAAGTATAAAGACTTTTTTTCTTTTATTACCTTTTATACCTTTTCTATAGTCAGTATTTCTTATTTTTTATCTTATCTTAAGAAGGTCTAGCTTTATTCTAGATTTTTTATACTCTTATTTTTCCTATATAGTAGTGTTTATATTAATTATATATATATTATAACTAATATATAGTCTTTCTTTTTATATATAGTATAGGATACTTTAGGCTTAGTTTAAAGTAGATAGTCTGTTACCTATATTTTTTAATCTTTTATATATATAGATCTTTATTAGTGTAGTACTAAACTATAGGTGTTATATTAAATCTGTAAGGGTAGAAGGTATAGATACCTTTCTTTCCTTTATACTTAGTATATTTATTATAGATATAGTTAGCTTAAAATATCTTATAGTATAAGGGGTGTTCTAGGTCTAGGTGTTTATAGTCTCTAAATATAGGTTTTTCTTTATATATTACTATTAGTTTACCTTTAATATCTATATCTTTTATCTTATAGAATAAGAGTTCTTACTTATTAGTATCTTTTATAATTTTATAAAAGAGGTATTATTCCTCCTTCTATATAGTAGTTTTATTATTATAGGCTTATATAGTAAGAGGTTTATTTAAGTTATATCCTAAAGTGCTTATAATTAGGGATAAAGATAGCTAAATACTATAGGTCTATTCTTATATATATCGTTTTATATTCTTCTTAATTAGTGCCGTCTAAAGGGTTATCTAGTTTATTTCTATTAGTTATTTTATAGCTTTTTATTCTATTTTACTAGGTAGAATAAATTTATCTAGAGACAGTTTACTTTCTAATTTTAAGTTACTTCCTTATACTTTAATAGTATCTTTTAGGGTTAGTTTATAAACTGTAAGTCGTGCTGGCAGAAAGCTTATTTTTATAGGTTTATTAGGACGCTTTTTTCTTAATATTATAATAGTTTAGGTAATTCTACTATTTATATAAGGCTAGTTTTTTTTTTTTTTTACTTAGATATCTTTAGTAAGCTTTAGGGCGTCTTTTAAGTCTATAGGTTTTTTTTATCTACTATAGTAGCCTTATAAGGTTTAATAGAGTTAAGGGTAGGCTTATATTATACAGCTAAGGCTACTTTAGTTTTATTTCTTACTCTTAATCTACTGTTTAAATACCTTTACTCTTTATTATAAGCCCTATAGTGTCTGCCTTAGGTTTTATAATACTTATTTATTATATTTTTTTAAGATATAGCTAATAGCTTAATTAATATATAGTTTAGGCTAAAGCAGTTCTTCTAGTAGTCCTCTATAGTATTTATTTAGTATAAGGCTTTAGGGTTACTTCTTTTATACTTTATTTTTTACTAGTATTTATTAGTTACTTCTTTATAATAGTAATAGTCTTTACTAGTTATTTTAAGTATTATCCTGTTTATTCCTTACTATCCTAGTGGATTATATAGTTATTATTATAGTAGGTAGTCTAGAAGAGTTATAGATAAGGTGTTTCCTTTTATACTAGATTAGCTTACTTAGTGTATTCTAGAAGTAATTTATATTAAAGTCGCTTAGGTTATTTATAGTTACTTATATAATATCCTATTTTCTTATAGTTATAGTATTTAACGGTTTTAATATTATATAGTAGTTATTTATCTTGTTTCTTAGCTATACTTATATCTATAGGTCTGGTATAGTGTCCTTATAAAGTACTGGTTAGATTATTTTAAGGTTTCTAGTAGTTATCTTATCTTTTATTCTGCTAGTTAGGTTATTTAGGTCTCTAGGTATACTTTTTTTCTATATTAAGATTAAGATATCTAGTTTCTTTTTATTTTTTCTTCTGTTTATATAGTTATATATTAATCCTAATAGTAAGGTTAATATACTAAAGGAATTCTTTAGGTTAGTTTATAATCTTAACTAGCTTGTCTTTTACTTTTTCCTTAAGTCTTTAGTAGAATATAAAGATAAAAGATTTATTTATAATATTAAGTCTAGCTGTAAGCCTATAGAATTTAGTAGTATAAGTAGAGGCTGCCTGCTTCTGTTTTAGGTAAGCTAGTTCTTATTCTGCCTAACGCTTTTTATTAGTGTCTTAAAATAAGGAAAATAAGGCTTTTTTAAAGCCTCTATAGTTATTAAAGATTTTTTAGGTTTTATTTTTTAGTATATCCTATTTATTAGTTATATAGTTAGTAAGATAAAGTTTAAACTATACTAGTGTTTTTCTTTTAAGAAATAATATAGTATAAATAACCTTCTCTAGTTTATTATAGAAACTTATATTATAAAAGCGCTAGTAGGCCTATTCCTAGGTAAGGAATCCTTTAAGTTAGCTAGGCGTTTTGTTAAACCCTTAAGGGCTGTTAAGCTTAAGTTTATTACGCGTTTTAATAGGAGTTTTAATAATATTAGTAGCGCCTTAAAAGGTCTTAATTATCTCCTTTAGTTCTTATATTTTAGTAGGGTTAGGTCTTATCCTAATAGTATTTTCTAGCTGCTTTAGCTTAATAGTATTACTATTAACTATATTAATAAGCTGTTAATTATACTTAGCGTTTCTTTTAATAACTTTTTAAATTATAAGGTACTAATTCTTTATAAAGATAACTTTACTATCCTTATTAAAACTAGAGGTAGGTAGGACAGGTCTGTTATTAATTTCTATAGCGTCCTCTAGTTCTTACTTTAGGTTCCTTCTAGGGGTCACTAGGGCTTTCCCCTTGCCTTTAGGGCTAAAACCTTAGGAAGTAGGGGTTATCTTTAGGGTAGACATCTTGTTATACTATTAGGTAAGTATTAAGGTTAACTTACTTAATAGGAGTAATTAAAGTGTTACAGTTAGATATCTAACAGTAGGGTTTCTACTAATAGTATAACTAAAGTCGATACTTAGTAATAGTAATATTAGCTTATTAGTCTATTAATTACTTAGT